>KK121420.1:391086-417726 GCA_000611955.2 Stegodyphus mimosarum
AGGGGGGGGGGCTGTATCCATGAAGGACTATTGTTTTCGTTTCGCGATTTTGCGTTGAATCACTCTAAACAGCTGTATCACTTTTCAAACTCTTGCCACCAAAATTTATCACCCAGTATTATATTTAAAGGAATTAAATAATGAAGAATCTGCATAAATGTATGCATATTTCTCCAAATGGAATAAAACAACGGTACCTAGAGCCATCGAATTTTGAACAACGTACGTTTCCGCTCGAATATGCGCATCTGGAAGCCCGAATTTGGAATTCGGAATTTGTTTTATTATCTATTTCCTATTTTATAAAACTTTAACGAATTTCTGATGAACAAACTCAACGGTTTAAAAGCGAGCAATGGCAATACTTTATGGGAAAAAAACCCTTTTAATCTCCAGCGCGCGGAACTGTGTATCGGAAATTCTAAAGATATGCTCAGTTTAAAATTATTTTATATTGCTGTTGAACTAAATTTTAGGATTTAAGTGCGAAGAACGTGATATTTATAAATAATGGTAACACACAAAATGTTTTAAAAAAACGCCCCTTTGGACGTAATTTAAAATGTAAAACGCTTCAGTTCCAAAGGGTCTTTGCCCCTGAAGGACTATTGTTTTCGTTTTGCGATTTTGCGTCGGAAACATTAAAAGTCTGTATCACTTTTCAAACTGTTGCCACAAAATATTGCAGCCCTCTATTATATTTAAAGAAATTAAATAATGAAGAATGTGCATAAATGCATGTATGTTTCTGGCATTGTGATAAAACGACGGTACCTAAAGCCATCGAATTTTGAATACCGTCATCCTTCTGCGAATATGGGCATATAGAAGCCCAAATTTGAAATTTGGAATTTGTTTTATGAACGATTTCATATTTTGTAAAACTTTAACGAATTTTTGATGAACAAACTCGAGGATTTCAAAGCGGGCAATGGCAACGTTGTACAGAAAAAAACATTTTTATCTGCAGGGTGTAATCTATCTATCTGCAAGGTATCTATCTAAGGTGTAATCTTTTATTACACTTTAACCATTTGTTTGAAACAACGCAGTGCAGTGATTAAATTTCTACCGAAAACTCTTTTTAAAGATTAATTGAAATCCATTTATATCTCCATTTATACACAACCCTTTCATGCATGAGTAGCTTTCTTAGAAAATGTAGATGAACTCTAAAATGAATCTCTCATGATTCACTATTGCAAAATGTAAAGGCATTAGATTTGTTTCATGCAATAGACGTGAAAAATATTCAATGCCCTAGCCGGAACTTGAACGTCGACCTCTCAAATACGCGCCGAGTGTGCTAATCCTTGCATCACGAAGGCATGCTGAGGGGAGACAATACCTTATATACTCCCCTTTTTTGAATCATCATCCACCAGCATTAATTTCCGGTGCCACCGTAGAGTCGTTAGATTTTTTTATGCAAGAGACGCGAAAAACGTGCAATACCCTATCTTTAACTTGAACTTTGACCTCTCGAATACGCCCCGAGTGTGCTAACCTTTACACCACGAAGGCATGCTGAAAAGATGGTCAAAATACCTTACAATACAAATCATTACCTGCACCCTTAACATAACCCTTGTTTCATATTCAGTGAAATATGTTCATTAAATATGTGTTTAAACTGTATTTATCAATAATACGCAGAAACAAGATAGTTTGGGTAATAAAACGCAGAAACAGAAGAATCTGTGCCCTTTTTTTCTTTCTCCTTTAGAAGCAAGTGCAGATGTATACAGAAAAATAAACATGAGGCCCAAAAATCTCATTCCTCGCGACCGTTTTAAGATTTTAAGGCATTATCGAAAAATCAGAGTAACTTTAGAAAAACAAATCCTGAAGAATCCGTGCACGATAATGACATGAAAATTATAGCTGTCGAAGGAATTTCGAGTTCCGGAATTGCTACTTTACTTCATCCTTCAATAGTAACGATTCAGTTTTATGAATCCTTTCGTAAAAAGGGATAGAAGAAGGGTACTATCACTTTATGCTCGTATCTAAATGCATATTTATTCATTTTCTTTATAAGTGTTATTTTTACTTTTTGTTACAAATTTCGCTTTATGACTTTTCACGTATTAGATCCTTAAAAGACCTGTAATTATTCCAGCTCTCTCTAACGGAAGAAATCTGGAGAAGACTTTCGCTTTTATGAAAAAGCAGTCACAGTATTCCTCGTCCATCTGTAAAAGTACTTTCATGACAGATTCCCATGAAACTTTGAGCATCTTCAGGAAACTTCATAATGGAAAATGATCGTGGAGTCGTGGATTTGGAGTAATGATAACACTTGACGAAGAATTGAAACACAATTTATTCGCCAATATTACACAGGACAAAGAGGCGTTTACAGTCGACGAAAAGCTAAGATGAACGCGCTGAAAAAATCATCAACACAGCCTCCAGGCTATAACGGTAAAGACAACTTCACGGCAAAGCACTAGAGTACAGCTCCCGACTTAGTCGATCGCTCTCAGCCTAATATCTGAACTCAAGACACTACCACTCAAGATACACTACTCGTACAGGCAAGGTATATATAGCTTTAATTTACCTTCGAGAATATTCTCCGGAAAACTGCTAAGAATGAATTGCGCCATCTATGGCATATCGCCAGTTTTGTCGCCAAATGGGAGATATCGTTCCATATCTGGTAATCCTGCCTTTCCTTACCACTTGCTGGCAACCATAACCCTGCTTTGCTGGGAAGCTATCTCGCCGCAGCTGGGCATTTCGCAACAATATTTCATTTCAAGCCTTTCATTACACTTACAACATACAGATTTCGACACTGCAGAATGCATAGGTATAACCTCCAATGACCTCCTGCCTGATAAGTTTAGATGACACTGAGATGTTTAACTCTTGACCCTCTTCAACTACATCCTGTACTTAAGTCTTCCGTATTTACCATTAAAGCTATCCTCGATGACGCTTCCTAACACATAATCATCATCACTTCAACCTTTCAATTTATCCTAGAAAAGGTTTTTACTATGACTCATTCTAATCAATGAAACTTTATCATATGGGTATTCCTCCAGGCTGAATATTTGAATAAGTCCTAATTTTGTCCCGTTAATTAGCATCCAATCTCAATCCGGGGTTTTTCAAATAGTAAAAGAACAGTGCAACTTTACAAAGTCTACTTTCCTTAAAGAGCATACACTAAAGACTTTACAAGGACCATTGAAGAATTATCTTCTAGCCTTGTGAAACAAAACAAAAGTCAGAAGAAGGTGTATAAAACCCTTTTATTCGAACACAAAATTAACAGTTACTCAAATTGGGTTGACACAAGTTAAGCACTTTTGACTTAACAAGAATACTTAACGTTGAACAAATTCAGATGTGGTAGATTAGCCTAACAGTTCACAGAATCCTTTAACGCACAGGAAAGGCGCTGGTTTGCAGAAAAACTGGCGAAACAAGCCAAATGGCTGCAAGCACTCAACGCCACAAAATCAAATCGCTAATATTCACGGTACAACGTTGCCTGGAATAGGCTGACGCGCTCTAAAATTAACTTCCGAAACTCTCGCTTAAATAGCCTCACTTTTTTCTACCTTAAACTAAATAAACGCTCATTATCTCATTTACATTCTGGCATGAAAACCGTGGGTGAGAGGAGAGTGATAGGACAGCACTAAAACCTAAAATTAACTATATGTTAAAAATAAATAGATAAACTTCAGACCTTAAATCGCAAACAGCTCAAGGCTCTGATCGATTGCTGCTCCACACTTTTATCACATTATTCTGCTTCTAGTGCCTATTAACTTTATTTTAATCATTATGTGTATAATGTCGTTGGTCATTTAGCTTTCTCCTATTCTATTTCATTTAACTCCCTATTCCCTATTTCTCTCCCTATTTCTTCCCTCATTTAGCTTTCTCCTATTGTAGTAAAAGTCGAAACGAAATTTTGTCATTCAATTCGCGAACTAATTTTAGTTTGCGAAGACTTTTTTGGTTTTTATCTAACTAGTTATTTTATGTTAAGTAGCTCTACTGTCATTCTCTCTTTCCGTTTACCTGCCAGAACGACAATTTTAGTTCGCTCGTATTCAAATGAGGTATTCAAATCTGGTAACCTTACTAGTTGCAATTCTGTGATGGCAGTCTGTTTTCAGCGTTGGGTTTTTCTTTCCAATAAGGCTTGTCACGCCGGTAGCCGGTATAAGTTTGAGCCAGCTTGCTTGTTATTCTTTTCTGCGTAGTCTTTGAGCTAACTTCAGATTTAACTTAATTTGAATTCCTTATTTTTTGAGATGCACCATAAATGGTGTCTGCTTTGTAAACAAAAGAAGTGGCTTCTGTTAAATTATTTTGAATTCTGAATATTCAAATTAAAAGATGAAATTTAAGAATTAATTTAAGATTTAATTTAAGATGAATTTTCAAACTAAAAGATGAAATTTAAGAATTAATTTAAGATTTAATTTGAGATGAATATTCAAACTAAAAGATGAAATTTAAGAATTAATTTAAGATTTAATTTAAGATGAATATTCAAACTAAAAGATGAAATTTAAGAATTAATTTAAGATTTAATTTAAGCTGAATATTCAAACTAAAAGATGAAATTTAAGAATTAATTTAAGATTTAATTTAAGATGAGTTTAAGAAGGGTGAAAATTTTCACCGTTCTTAAATTATGTTCAATATTAGACTTAGTTGAATCACTTACACTTCTCTTCAAAGATTCGCCACAAGTTATCCTTACTTACAGGCACAATCCTTACAAAATTAAGCACATGTTATTATGCCTTACAAAATCGCGTCTAAAATTCAATAAATAAATACAAACAGAAACAAACAGTCATAAATCAAATTGTCTTCTTAGTGAAGAAAATCGACATATTTCTAGGTCGTGCAAAAGGTCACACAGCTTGAAACATGACTTTAACGCATCTATCTGCAGCATGACGATTCCTCAGTGCGTTCTAATTTTTCTCTTCGCAGCTAAATTCATGACAGATACATTAAATTTCTAACTCCTGTACAGCATATAAAACGACAAAAATAGAAATTTTAGAGAAAACAGGAACGTCCTGGAATAATGCAAAATGTTTCCTAAACAGCTCGCCATTCAGTGTGTTCTACAATATATAAAAGTTTTCCTATATCGTACACAGCAATGAAAATGCATGAACATTAACTATGGATATAGTTTCCCTTATTCTATTTTGCCACATGAAACGAAGGAGTTCCGGGTAGCGTAATGGCAAACCGCATATTGATTTGATCAGTGTTAACGAATTTCACTTACTGCGCATGCTCAATGGTGTACCGTTGGCGAGGAAGGAAATACTGGCGATTAAGCATAAGCAACTCTAAACAAGCCTGTTCATCATGCAGGTCTTATCGATTGTTTACAACTATAATACTACGGAAATTTGTTTGTGGTTGATGCATTTGCTTCTGTTTCATTTCATTTTCGTTTATTTCGTTCATAAACATTGTATTTAATATCAGTTATTTATTATAATTTCTTTGACTTTAATTCAGGAATTTAAACTGGATTGATTCCTTAATTTGTTAAAGTATATACGAATAGATCGTATGGTTGCTTTTATTCCCCGGAAGTATAATCAACAACATTCAGTTAATATACCTTGTAATGTTTCCTGTTTTGTAATCCTTCTTAAACGAAAATTTCGGTAGTTTATAATCGACATTTACACTCTAAGTAAGGAAGAAACTTACAACCTAACAAGTTTTAAAACGTCGAACTATTTATGCTTGAATAACAGAATATCAACCATGTACCGTATTTATCTTCTTTTAAAATTGCGCCAAATTTTCTTCTGGACATGCGCAGTATGCGAAATTCGTTTAACATTGATCAACTGAATGTACGGTCTGCCATTACAGCGAAATTTCGTTGATTAAAGCTATATACTTATAGCACCAGTTACAGCAGTGATTCTCAACCAATGTGCCGCCAAATTTTTAAAGTGTGCCGCCAAATTTTACAAAGGTATACAGTAATTATTATAATGCGTTTAATCCTAGTATACGGTACACATGAAAATTGGCGAAACTCGGTTTTTAAGACATTAATAAACGCGCCAATTGTGGTATCCCAACCGATTTTAGTCGCGCAATTCGAAGCATTTTCGCGCAAGTTCAGGACAGAATTTACATTAAGAGGTTCTGATTGGCGCAGACGGGAGATTAGCTTACTTTTAAGACATTTCTGTCATTTTTAATAACATAAATTCAAGTAGGCAAGAGCCGAAATGAAATATATTAAACTCAACGCATAAACTGGTGGGATTCTAAAAACAAATAATTTTTTGGAAGATTAAAGCTCAGGAAGGCAATCTGGAAGAGTTTCAGTCAGTAACAGAAAAAATTTTAATAAAACTATTTATAAAATTGTTATTGACCCTTTTGACAACATTAGAGGACATAATTATTTATTATTCCCAAATTTAGATATAAAAACAATTGAAGGGGTTCGTAATCCACTTGCGATAATGAATACTTCCGTATTTGAATTAACTCTGAATGAAGAGGAAGAACTAATTTCGCTTTCTGATCATCGAGATTTAATTTTAAAATATCCGGAAGAACCAATTCATTCATCTTGGATTAACATTAGATGCGATTATCCCATGATGGCCAAAAAAGCTTTAAAAATATTATTACAGGTTTCTACATCTTATTTGTGTGAGTTCGAATTTTCAGTATTAATTAACATAAAAGCGAATAGAAGATCGAGACTGTTAAATGTAGAAGATGATACGAGAGTAGCATTGTCCTTTTTACGACTAAATATATATGAAATTATCCAAAAACATCGACCGCAGATTTCTCATAAAAAGTATTCTTGTTATTAACTTGTTAATAATAATCCCTTAATAAACGTACTGCTGTTTTCGTAGTACATATTATTTTATTTTACATTCAAAATTATTATCATAAATATTTTACACAGTGTAATTATAGGTAAGGAAACAACTTTTAAACTTATCTATTTCTTTGTGTGCCGCCAAATTTTGAAATCGTTAAAAGTGCGCCGCTACGGAAAAAGGTTGAGAGCCACAGAGCTACAGGAATTATGTCCATTAGAGAATAAGGTTAATTCAAAAGCGGTAAAGTTAATCATTGCAACGTTTCTGCCTGACCGTGCTGCAGCTACATCCATCCAAAATAATTGCTGCTAGCAAATTGTTCCCGAGAGCCAGAGGGATCTTTCAGCAGATTAGTTTGTTAAGAGCTTATTTACATGACGGACAGCTAACAATGATGTAAGTAGTCTGTTATACATTCTATGAATGGGTTCCATAACATTAAAGCAGAGGATTTAATTTAGCAGCCATCGATTGTATTTCATCAGACATGAATAAACATTGCTCGTGAATTAGACGATAATATTTGAATTCACGATTCTTGGTAAATACTGTTACAAATTTTATGCATATGCGGATAATTTTAGTGGAATCATATGTGAAATTGCGTATTTTTTTGTATGATATAACATGAAAATTTAGTGGCAGGATGTTCTGCCGGAAAAATAAGAATACAGGGGGAAGTCAGTTTAACATTGAGTAAATGGCTATCTCGCTAAACTGACGAGATATCGCCAAACCGGAGATGAATTTGGCAACCGATTCTTATTGTCAAATTTGAAGAGAAACCACCAAGAGTCGCCGAACGTGGGGACCATATGGCGACATTTTGGTCAGGTCCCTGTATCTCCGTAACAGGTATTTTAATTGAAAAAATGTAATTGGTCACAATATTAACTGTAACCGTATTCGGCCCACATATGCCTTCTTGTAATTTCGAGAAGTAGAAAGTACTAGAAATATCTCAGCGGCCGAGTGAAAACTTTGTAGAGACATTAGATTATTTCGAAGCAGAGACATGAAAAATGAGCAATGCCCTCGCCGAGACTCGAACCACGGACCTCTCAAATACGCACCAAGCGTGCTGACTACTACACTAACAGGCACGCTAACACGGCGGGAGAAATACCTTATATACTCCCCCTTTTAAAGGGCGAATGGGAATTAGAGGACCTAGTCGCCAAATCCTGGTGGTGGAGAATCATCATCCACCACCTTTTTTAGTTCGGGTGCCACTCTAGAGACATTAGGTTACTTTTGACTCAGAAGGCTGAAGAAATGAGCAATGCCCTTGCCGGGACTCGAAACATGGACCTCTCGATAAGCGCCGAGCGTGCTGACCACTACACCACGAAAGCATGCTAAGAAAGTGCGGGAAATACTTTATAACTTAATAAAGACGATGTTACATACTCGAACTCGATCATTTGCATTCTGGCAAGAAAGCGTGAGTTGAAAGCAAGAGCGATAAGGAAGGGTGCTTCAAAATAAAATAACTCTTAAGTAAATTAATAAATCCCAGCAATGCTTTATAAAACTCTAATTAAAAATATATTCTAACTATTAAATATATTATTAATTTTAAGAACATTATAGTACGGAAAGAAATTTTGTAACAGAGCATTTTAATAAAGCAAAATTTCAAAAATGGGAAATAAGAGTAAAATATCAACTTCCGTAGACGTCAGACTGCCTAATTAAGTAAATGATAGTTAAAAATAGTTTTAAAAAATCACAGAAAAGGATATTTAAAAAACTCTCTGTGACTGCATTTGCTATTTAGAACCCCAAAATGGATAAATGGATAGGAAGTAATTGCAGTTTAAAGATGTTTAATGCTATATATAATTTTTATACCTCCGGTTGTCCATTCAACAAACATTCACTTAGAACTAAAGCTATTTAAAAACATACAATCAGTGCTCCAAAACGTTTTTAGACCAATAAAGTTCAAGACTCATTTAACATAATATACAGAGACAACATATTGCAATTTATGTCATTGCTACGTTCTTTAATTTACTATTGAACATAATTTTTAAAATAAACCTTTATAACTTCAGTTCACTGCTCCTCGACTTGGAAATCGTAACTTTAGAAATATTACTTGCAACAAAACGGTACTCATATAGTCTTGTGTTTTTAATACTTAATTTTTTACGTGTTTTAAAAAAATTTTTTTTAATGTTTAATTTTTCAATACCTACTTTTTGGTTTTAAATTTTTTACAACTACTTTTACTTTTTAGTTATGTTTTTGTTCACGTTTTTTACTCTGGAACTTAGATATCAAATTTACTTTTAGGCGATTGTTTTTAGAATTTTACTCCTTTTGCTTATCTTTAATTTTAATTTTGCAGCTCAACGCGCAAAATTCTTGAGCAAATAGGTCTCTGCTTTCTTATACTACTTTCTGAAAATTTACAATTATAAAATATATGTAATGTAAATATTTTTAAAAAAAATCTGAAAGTTTTCAGATTTTAAATTACGTCCAAAGGGTCGTTTCTTAACGTTTTGTGTGTTACCTTTATTTATCAAATGTCATGTTCTTCGCACTTAAACCATAAAATTCAGTTCAACAGCAATATCGCAAAGTAATTTTAAAATGAGGCTATCTTTAGAATTTCCGATACACAGTTCCGCGCGCTTTAGATAAAAAGGTTTTTTTTCCGTAGAGTGTTGCCATTACTCGCCTTTAAATCGTTTGAGGTTGTTCATCAAAAATTCGTTAAAATTTTTACAAAATATGAAATAGATAATAAAACAAATTCCAAATTCGGGCTTCCAAATGCGCCTATTCGGGAGGAAACGTATGTTATTCAAAATTGGATGTCTCTAGGTACCGTTGTTTTATTGCATTTGGAGAAATATACATACATTTATGCATAATCTTCGTTACTTAATTTCTTTAAATATAATACAGGGCTGCAATATTTGGTGGCAACAGTTTGAAAAGCGATTCAGAATTTTAACTTTTCCGAGGCAAAATCGCAAAACGAAAACAATACAGAGACTGTTCGCACATTTTTTAGACGATTTTGGTAAGCGGTAATAAAAAGTCGTTTGCTGTAAAAGAAGTAATTGCAATTGTACTATGTTTTTAAAAGTCAAAATTATCGTCTGTGGCTTGAAAGTTTTGTTTTTATTCGAAATGGTGAATTTAACAAAGCAGTGGTTCGAAGGCTACATTTACGCCCTTTCCGAAGAGAAATATGCATACTCCGTTATCCAAAAACGATGTGAGAGTCATGGTTTGGTGATATCTAAAGCGTCGATAGGTAATATCATCAACAAGAAAGGAAAAAAACGTCAAATTGGAGCCTCGAGTGGGACAAAAATTCCAAACAAGTATCCAAGGAAAAAACGGACATCTTCGACTATTGCAAAAGTACGTTGTTTAATGTTAATCCCCTTAGTCAATATACAGTTGCAAAATCATTAAAATGCTCGGTGTTCACTGTAAACAAAATGATAAACGTCGATTTAAATCTTAAGAAAGCGAAAAAACGCAATGTGCATCGTCTTCTTCCAAAGCATATCGCTCAACGCAGGACGCGCTGCAGAATTCTATATGAGAAACACTTATCCAAAGAAAAATGGAAAACAATTGTTACAGTAGATGAAGCATGGGTGCATTTAAAGGATTGTAACAAAAAAAGAGCCATTTATTATCATAAAAGGGGAGAAAAAAATTTAAGTACACGGTTCAAAGAATCGAACGAAAGTTTTCTAAGGGATTCTTGATTTTTGATGGTTTTTCTAATAATGGCAAGTTAAAAATAAAGACAGTGCAAAAAAATGTCAAGATTAACTCCAAATACTATCAGGAACATATTTTATTGCCAATTTTTCTGAATGAAATATCATCGCTTTACTCACAGTGCCATCCATCTGTGAGACACCATCGGGACATAGCTAGCAGTCACACATCAAAATCCACTGTAAATTTCCTAAAAGAAATGGAACAAAAAACTGGTGTCAAGGCCATATCCTTCATTGATAACCCTACTAAATCTCCCGATGTGTAACCTATGGGGTTTTGTGCTTTCGGACTTTTAAAAACTGCATTATCCAAACGCTGTCCCAAAACCCTAACGGGACTCTGGAAAGCTGTTCGGGAGGAATGGGATAGAATACCTTTTCTCACACTTGAAAAGGCCTTATTATCCTGGAAATTGCGGTGTCGAAAGATAGTTCAGAATAAAGGATGTAAAATAGAATATTTAAAACACAAGAATTTTATGTAATTTAGTTTTGTGAATACAATTTTACATCGTCTAAAAAATGTGCGAACAGCCTCTGTAGTGCTTCAGGGACAACGCCGATTTGAACTAATAATTCAACACATTTTAATAAATTTTCATGATTGCTTTAGTTTTCAACAAACGGAATTTATAAAAATTTACTAGGAATAAGAAGTGCAACTTCTGTTTGCCTATTTAAACATTCAACAAATTTGGTTTAAACTGTCTGTAATTTCGCACGTTAGCTTTAATGTGCATTTTGGCACGCTGGTAAATGATAGCCAAACAAATGGTTTGTTGTGTATTTCAGTAAAATAGCGCATTTAGCGAAAGCCCTCTGACGTGTAACTTTCAGAAATAACACCATACAGAGTCTAACCTTTAAATGTTACTCAGGGAAATAGCAACCGTGAATGGGACAGCCAAATATGCTGGCTCAGCTCTGATTACATAGCGATGCATTGTAACGCTGGTTTAATATTATTTATGAAGACAGAGAAAGTAACGCTTGTTTAATATTGCTTATATGGAGAGACAAAGTTAATATATCATTGTTATCACAATTTTTCCGCTTTCAGGTACATTTAAACTAAAATATACGCAGTAAGAACACGTTCTGCAGTTATTTATAAAGCTCAGAAACATGACTGGGAGTTCATGTTTGAGAATTCGTACATATTTACTTCCTTGTACGAAGTAAAAAGAAAGTGTTATAATAGGTAAAAATTTCAACGAAAATATCCATTTTGACCTCTATCGAATGCAATTTAACGATGTTTTTGCGTAATATTTAAACGCCAGAACAGAATAAAGGACTCTTGTCCCCAATAAAATTATAAAACTGATTTAAAATGGATTCTGAAGAGATTTTTTTTGCAGCTTACGTATGTATGTATGTATCTCGCATAACTCAAAACGGACTAGCCTCAGAACGCTGAAATTTTGTATATAGAACTGCTGTAACATGTAGATGTGCACCTCGCATTTTGGTTGCAATCGCCCGCACTAGAAGTGTATAAATATAATTGGCTCGGTGAGCTCAGTTTCTTTATTCTTATATGTTTGTAAATCGAGCATTTTTTGCTGTAAAAAAAATTGAATCATGTTGTTCTTATCTTTCGGTTACGATTTTATGACTTCAGTTAACTGCATTCAATAACTGTGTAATTATCAACAATTTAAAATTTTTTTAAGTGCGACTAAGTCTAATTTTTGGTTATGTTAGCGGACATATTTGTTTACATTTGTCACCTAGCAGAATAGTGGATTTGTTGCTATTTTAGAGAAACTAAGCTTCGCATCAACAAAGTAACGTCTTCTTTTATTATTGCGAATTAAATGATGCTCGATTCATTCTGGAATTATCATTTAAGTTATTAGCTTGTTCTTGCGTATAAACCATAATTTTAACCTTAAAAATTGCTTTTTAATTTTTTTTAACTGCACTTAGTGTTTTATGTTTTTCTATATTTTTCAATTTGCAATGAAAATATTTTGAACTTTTATGTATTTTTGCCTTATCGTGAAGTGAGAACTGAATTAATTAGTAGAGTATACACATAAGGTAAGCGGCGCTGAATTGTCTGTGAAAAGCTGTTTCTTTCTTATTTGTTTAATTTCTTTTATACATCGTTTTAGATTTATTACAGTATTTGAATAGAACTTGTGGTAATTCTTCAGATGCTATGATGTCTGCGCACTCAGAGTTATTAAATGAATGAGATAGTGAACTTTAAAGAGTGCATTTATTCTCTTGTGGTTTATGCAGTACCGACGTAGTAATTTTAATTCAAAATTCGTTAACTGTTAATTCAATATGTTTAAAGGAAATGCAGGAAAATTTCGTATAATTTAATATTTCGTACAAGGAAGTCATGTGATGTACACATCAGTTTTTTTTTGTACAGATACAAGTGGGCGGGACACTGTAGGTTCGCCCCACTTTTGATGTGGAATATTCAGAGTATCCGAGAGTCTCCCACCCGTCTTTTCCCACCACCAAACTACTCACGAGTACTTTCGGTTCTTCAGTATTTTACGTGCCCTCATGACACAAAGAAACTATGTATTTACAAATATAAATGACTACTCCTGGATTCGAACCCAATCCAACGGTATGGTAGCTATCATCGCTAACAACTATATCGATAATAATTTGGCAGCTTTAGAGAAAATTTATTATTGAATCTTGAAAATAAAATCTATGTATGCGTATAAAAAAAGCAATAAAGAAAGACTATAGCAGCGTGAATAAAATCAATTTAAACAATCTCACATTTCTGACGGGTAAAGTGCATTTTTTATCAAAATGAAGATATCTTTGTGAAGTATGAGAGTTTATGCGTAGCTAGAAAGGAGATTGAAAAACCAAGACCATTCGGTTTTGAGAGAAAGCGTTCTGTAGTGAGGAAACAGAAAATGAAAATCGTTTAAAAGGCCACAGAGTCAAATAGAAGAAACTAAAAAAAACAAAAAATTAAATCAATATTAACAAGTAATTAGTAGGATGAAATACTGAGTTATAAAACAAAACCAATATTGCAAACGCAGTGTAAAAAATGGGTTTGGGTTTGGTTTGTTTGACTATGGCAAAACATTTCAGGGCTACTTGCCTGAAGGAGGGGATGAATTTGTGGAGTGCTTTCTAAGGGAAACTAATTCGTAAGCACGTTACACATGGGGAAAACCACGAAAGCGCCCACGCAGCCAGCCTGTTCTCCAGAATTTAAGCCCCGGATCCAACTACCAGTGTTCAGCGACTTTACCGCTCGGCCGCTGGTGGGCGCGTAAAATATGTCAAAATAGTAGGGGTTTAAAGGGGCAGTGGCAAACCGACAGTACAGGGTGTCAAATGCAGACGGATGTCGCGATGAATAACCAAGATATTTTTATACCACCAAAAGCACCTTTTGAGAAAGGTTTCATCTTGATTTCTTTATATTTATTTGTAGTCGGGAGGGGGGGGGGAAGAAAGACAAAAGCATTTTCACCAACGCTCCAAATACAGTAAGGTCGGTGAGACAAAATATAGCTAAGTAACAAGTTCAAGATACAAACTCCAGTTTTTAAATGTTCAGAACTTACTTTTTGTGTTTTTCCTTGTTTTTTTTTCTGTGGGTTTTCTATCTTCTTTTTTAATAATTTGTATTGTATTCCGACTTAGTTGTTTGAGAAGTTAATTATTTTAATTATTTTAATTTTTTATTCACGTCTACACTGTTTTAAAAGCAATATCTTTTGAGTCTTTATCTTTGAGTCTATCTTTATCTCTGAGCAATATCTTTTGAGTATTGAGATTTGAACATTTTCATTCATATCACTCTCAAGTCCTTTCCATTACTTCAGTGCATACACGTCTAACTGTTTTGAGTTACCGTTTGAAGTACTGAAAAATATATGAAGTAAGGAAGTTTGAAATGCGGATAAATGAAATAATAATAAAAAAAAATTCTCTTTGACGCATTTCATTTCACGTTCAAGAAATTATTTATAAATAATAAAACCCAACTTGTTTTTATATAAGTACAGAATAATAAGTATTCGCGTCTCACTTTCATATATTGCAGAAATAGTTTCGGTGCGGTAGAATATTTTTTAAAGATTGAACGGTACTTACGGAAAATCCCGTTGACCACAAGAAACGGCGCCAATCGCGCCAAACCCTCGACCGCTTTCTCTTTCGAATTGACACTCGCCTGCCAGAATGTTGCAACGCCATTGCTTCTCAGTTTAAAAATCTCGCAAGCCTTAATGTTGCAACGCCATTGCTTCTCAGTTTTTAAATAAAGCGCCATATCGTGACCATTAACACTTTTTTGAGGCCGGTAAGATTCCATAACTTTGGAAATATTCAACAGCATGCTCTTCTGTAGTAGGCAGGTCTCAAATTTTAATCATTTCGTTTTCCAAAAATGCGTGATAGAGGGAAAGGAAGGAGTCTTTACTCAATAATAACTAACACGTGTAATCAAGGTTACACCAAACCCAGCGTGTTTGAAGAAGACTTTTCAATTTTTGGCGAAATATCGCCTAGTTTGGAGTCTTTCTTTTAATAGGCAAAAATGGTCGACGGGTTTTTACGTAAGTACCGATTGAACAACTAATTTCTTTACAAAACCTGAAAATTTGAATTGCGATGATTTACACTTCTTAAATGTAAAGGAAAAGATTTTTTATCACTGTTGATTATTCATAGAGTCACTTGAGTAGCTATAGATTTATGAGACAGATCGTTATCATGAAATAAGTAAGCGACATCCTAATTCTCAATATTCTAGTTCAATTCTAGTATTTCTTTGCCATAAGCATTCCATAATAATCATATGATACTGATCGTTTAGAATTTAACTTTCTAAAATGAATTTGAGATTAATGATTCCTTTTGAAGAGCAAAATTTAAATTACATTCATTCTTATCTTTCGAGATAGGTTACGTTACGTTAACTGAGTAAGGTTAAACAACTAGAGGGCTATCTGCCTACGGGGATGTACGCCTTCGTGGAGGACTTTTTGAATGGAACTAACTCGTATCCAGGTCACACATCAGGAAATGTTCGAAAAATAGTCATGTAGTCAGCCCGTTTGCCGATATTCGTTCCCGGATAGAATTACCAGCATTCAGCGACGTTACCGCTCGGTCGCTAGTGAACACTAACTTCTGGGAATGTGCCGTTTTTCTTCTGACAACCGTATGGATTTCTATGATGCATTCTCACATATGATTTACGAATCATGGTTAAGATATAATGCTTCATCAGCAGTGATGATTAAATTTAAAAATTATGTTCTCTTTTCTATTTTAAATACAAACGTTACATAGACATTAGGATATTTTTTGAAGCAGGAGTCATGGAAAATGAGCAACGCTTTCGCCGGGACTCGAACCACAGACCTCTCGAATACGCGCCGAGCGTGCTGAAGGCATGACAAGAATGCTGGCGAAATACCTTATAACGGAATTAATTTTATTTTTCCTCAATTTGTGGCAATACTAACTAATTACACTTGAGATTCTAAAGAAAGAAAACCTGGAAAAGTTTATCAAGCAATCAGAAACAGGCAGTAAAATTTCCATGGCACTTTCATTGCTTTCTTTGTTTTGCACTTCTAAGTGTATGATAATTGATGACACTTTCTTTGTTGTTTACTTTAATCTGAATACTTTGTAGAGACATTAGGTATTTTTAAACAGGAGAGAGGAAAAATGAGCAACGCCTTCGCCGGCACTCGAATCACGGACCTCTAGAATACGCGTCGGGGGTGTTAACCACTACACCACGAAGGCATGCCAAGAATGCTGTTGAAATACCTTATAACGGAATCAACTTTGTTTTTCCTCAATTTGTGCCAATACTAACTATCTTACGCTTAAGTTTCTAAAGAAAGGAAATCTGGAAAAGTTTATCAAGCAATCAGAAAGGCACAGTAAAATTTCCATGGTGCTTTGACTGCCTTCTTTGTTTTGCACTTCTAAGTGTATGATAATTGATGACACTTTCCTTGTTGTTTACTTTAATCTGAATATTTTGTAGAAACATTAGATATTTTTAAGGAGGAGAGATGAAAAATGAGCAACACCTTTGCCGGGACTTGAATCACGGACCTTTAGAATACGCGCCTAGCATGCTGACCACTACACCATAAAGGCATGAGAAGAAGGTGGGAGAAATACCTTATATACTCCCGCTTTTAAAAAGGCGACCGGGCTTCAGGGGACCCAGTCGCCAAATCCTGGTGGTGGAGAATCATCATCCACCACCTTTTTTAGTTCAGACCCCAGTTGTAGAGACATTAGGTTATTTAGAAAGCAGGAATCATGAAAAATAAGCAGCACTTTTGTCGGGACTCGAACGACAGACCTGTGGATAACGCGTCCAGCGTGCACTACACTACGATGGCATGCGAAAAAGGTGGGAGAAATACCTTTTAACTTGGCTATTTCTAAAATGAGAGGATGAAAATGTCCTCGTAATTACACGGAGATTAAGGGAAAAGAAAATACAAATTTATATACTGCAAAATACATTTGTTTAGTTTAATGATACCGAGATGTTGTTCTCTTAAACCTTTCATTTCAACGTCAGCAAACGTTTTATTAAATAAAAATGAAAAGTAAACACAAACAAGTAAAATATCCACCGCTACTACTCATGACGAAATATGCTTTAAATAAA
This sequence comes from Stegodyphus mimosarum, assembly GCA_000611955.2. NCBI lineage: Eukaryota > Metazoa > Arthropoda > Arachnida > Araneae > Eresidae > Stegodyphus > Stegodyphus mimosarum. The sequence goes on from KK121420.1 coordinate 408,378, forward strand.
AGTAAAAATTTAAAATGATGACTGCAGATTAGTAAAATTACTACTGCAGTACTGTATAAACAACTTCAGTACTTTTCTTCAGTTTGAACAACTCTGGGAATTAAAGTAATCAAAGAAAGAAATTTTAATGACTTCTCTTAAAGCTTGCATTATTAAATTTTGATTACAGATAACTAAATATTGATCTTAGTTACCAGAAAGTTTTTCTTTTTCTAAAATCACAACAGCCTGAAGAAAGATGGAAATAGAAAAAACAAATGAAATTTCTGCTCAGAAGTTGAAGCCAGTTCTTTCATTTTTACTCGCCATGGTTTTCGTACTGTCAGCTTTCATAACCGCTTTTTGTTTCAAAAAGGGAGCTTTAAAAATGTCAGCTCGAATCTTGAGCTATAAAAGAGCAGAGAGCGTAACTCAAATTATTAGTGCTGCAAGGACATTTTTGTTTATCCATTTCTTGGAAGACCGAAGTTTCTGCAGAACAACTCAGATTTGCTCCCGAATCTAAAGAAAGATTTTATAGAGTCTAAAGCACAGGTTCTTCTATCATAAATCTGAATATACGATTTTCGGATTTGCATTTGTATATTTTGTTTGTTTACAAAGAAATGAAACATGTTTCAGATGTCGAATTTTTAAAATGTTTACACAGAACGAAATAAGTAACGATTTGTCTTTATCTCGGCAAATAAAAATAAATAACGAGATAAACATAGAACTTGAATTTTACATACAGATGAGCCATGGCTAGATTAATTGCGAGATGATGATCTTGCAAAACACATAGATAATAAAAATAATAAACAATGAAAATAAATTGTTTTCTTTTAAAATGGCTAAACCAGGTTTGCTTTAGTTTATTTGGGCAAAGTATGCTAGGGCTACCTGCCTAAGGGGAGGGTTGCTTTCGTGGAAGACTTTCTAAGGAAACCTAGCTTGTACACACGTTACATATGGAGAAAACCACAGCTGGGTTTGGTTTATTGAGATTACTGCAAAGCACACTAGGGCTATCTGCCTAAGGGGCGGGATGCTTTCGTGGAGGGCTTTTTGTATGCAGTGCAATGCAGTGCTCGAACCCTGAACTTTTCAAAAACGTATCGCGTATGCTTCCAATAGCACCAGAAGGCATGCGGAGAGGATGAAAAAAATACCTTATAAATTTTTGCAAAAGCTTTGTCGGCTACGTAATATATTTTAACAAAAATACATGAAATTTAAATCTTCTTACAGCTTCCCTACAAACAAATTCGGTGCTTACGTGTTATCCCATTGACGGGAAATTATCGCCAAGCACCGCGATTTAGCGCCAATTATAGACAAGCATAACGTCATAACATCTGAGATTTTGTTTATTCCCGATTCGTTCTTGATAAGCTTCCTTTTGTATAGGATATAAATGAAGTATTATTGTTGCATTTGTTTTTCGTTGTCTTCTGTAAAAAAGCGGTTCGAGATCTTTTAGAATCACATTTATGAATTCACTTCGATTCGCATAGGTCTGCTCGAGAGATTAACATCAGTTGAATGAGAAAATAGAACAGCTGGATATAGCCAACAAAATATCAACAGATTGGAACAATAGCCTGCATAAAATTGGCATTTATAACCTTCTAAATAGAGATTTTGCTAAACTCTCAGCCATAACGTTAGTTGGTTTAGTTTAGGGCAAAGTGCACGAAGGCTATCTGCCTTAAGGGAGGGATGCCGTCGTGGAGGACTTCCTAAGAAAAACTGGCATATATCAATGTTACACATGAGCAAAACCACGAAAAGCCCATGCAACTAGACCCTTCACCAAAACTGAAGCCTAGGCAGAGCTAACAAGGTAGGATTATGGAGAGAGACTGATGAATGTTTTATTGCAAAAGTTTCACGCATAAGTATGATCTCAGAGTTCCTCAGGAACGGTCGGCGCAAATTTGGTAGGATTTTCGACAACTTTCATGTTTTGATGGTAGCCAAATTTCACGGTAGACGGAATAATACGCATGTACCAAATATCTAATTAGTAATTTGCTTCTCATCATATTGAAGATCTTTTTTGTTGTTGGTGTTGTTCTGTAATGTAAAAAATTGACCCTTATAAAAACTACTTAGATTATATATTTTGACTCATTTATACGTGATGAAAAAAAAGCTATTTTAGACCACATGATGAAGACTAAGTAATTTTTTTTGATAAAAAATTATAAATCTTAGCATTTTGTAAAATTTCATATTTAATGTAATCTATTCCAAATGGCAAAGCCAAATAATAGGATTATGTTATATGGATATAGCCAGCCCATGAGGGCTGTCTAGCTGAGAGGGGTTATATGGCTAAGATAAGAGGCTTTTCGTTAAAACTGTCGCGTAATCATGTTACGCATTGGGCTATTGCTGTTGTCTCTTCCGTGTATTTCGCGGTTGCCAGAGTCTCAAAGAGGTCGGACTTCTACTTCCAACCCAGTTTTGAGAGAAAGCCCTTCGGGGTGGTCCGAGAGCCTCTCACTCCTCTCCCCTACCACCAAACCATACAACAAGACTTCCGTCTTGCCATATATTTAGAGCGTCCCATGCCGCAAAGACACTACACATTTACAAACATCCATGCCTTCTCCAGGATTCGAATTCAGGCCCTTCGGTACACGTAATGGCAAACCGCACATTGAGTTGATCAATGTTAACGAATTTCGCTTCCTGCGCATGCTCAATAGTGTACCGTTGGCGTAGGAGAAAATGCTGACGAATAAACATAAACAACCCTACACTAGCCTGATCGTCATGTAGGTCTCTTAGCGACTCTTTACGATTGCAATACTATGGACACTTTTTTTGTGCTTATTGCACTGGCTTCTGTTTCATTTCATTTTGGTTTATTTTGGTCATAAACATTACATTTAGTATCAGTTATTTGTAATAATTTCTTTGGCTTTAATTCAGTAATTTAAACTAGATATATTCCTTGAGTTGGTAAAGTATTTATGAATGGAACGCACGGTAAATAATCGATTGCTTTCATTCCTCAGAAGTACAATCAATAAACAACATCATGTCATGTTTCCTGTTTTGTAATCGGCCCACCAGCGGCCGAGCGGTAAAGACGCTGAACACTGGTAGTTCGGTCCGAGGTTCGAATCCCGCGAACGGGCTGGCTGCATGGCCGTTTTCGTGGTTTTCCCCATGTGTAACGTGTATACGAGCCAGTTTCCCTTAGAAAGTCCTCCACGAAGGCATCCCTCCCCTTAGGCAGATAGCCCTCGTGTGCTTTGCCATAACTGAATAACCTGACCTGTTTTGTAATCCTTTTTAAACGAAAATTTGGGGAGTTTACAATTGACATTTACACCTAAGTAATGAAGCAACGTACAACCTAACAAGTTTTAAAACCCCGAACTGTTTACGTCCAGATAACAGAACATCAACCATATACCATATTTATCTTCTTTTAAAATTACGCCAAAGTCATAATTTAGCCAGATTCTCTTCTGGGCATGCGCAGTGTGCGTAATTCGTTTAACATTGTTCAACTAAATGTGCGGTCTGCCATTACGCCTTCAATACCGCTATAGGCTTCCCTAACCATTATACCATCTGGGCTGCTACGCATTTGGTAAACCATGAAAATGAAACATACAGCCAGATCGTTCGCTGAGAATCGAACCCAAGCCAGGTCGAACTACCATTATTCAGCGGTCTTGATTACTCGGCCACTGTTAAAGCCCAAATATTAGAGAAAAATTTGCTACATTATTTCACCGTTAATTAACTCTGGTTGGAGATTTATACACATAATTTAGGGAAAACAAGATATAATTTTTCAAGATGGGGCTATGTCTTTTATTTCATTAGATTACTTGCATACAAACCTTGCGACAAACAGTACTCACAAACTGCAATATTTTTACCAAGCTGCAAATCCACGACGTGAATTTAAGAAACACATTGAAAAGATTTCCTTCTAGATGTTCAATAAATTATATTTTATTTACGACAAGCTTTTTATTCTCGAGGATAGTAAAGGTTAACTTCACATAATGAAGAAGCTTTGCCTAGCATTTAAATTACATTTAATTATTGAGGCTCAAAAGCATCGTTTATAAAAAATGTAACTAGCTTCTGTGAAACTTATGATACTGTTACTAGATTTTTATTATTTTATGAACATAAATGATATACACATCGCAGCTTTCATTTAAAATGCTCACTAATCTTTTATGCGAAATGTTCGATAAATGCGGCTGCAGAATTTATTTTTTTAAATATATGGGGAGAATATACCTTACCTTTTGACGTCTGTGAACATAATTCATAATATGGCTGAAGAATTTAATGTCTTGAGGAATACATAGACAAGTCCAGTCGACGTTTCATCTTAAATATTGAATGAAGGTTATTAACGATTTTGACATTAAGAAAACTGACAAAAGAAGCACGAATTTTTACAGAAAAAATGCCACAATAAAGAAAAATAAAAAGAAGTTCTTTCATCTTTATATCGTCATAAACCTTTTTGAATATCTTACATCACTTTAGTTGTCATGGCGGCATCGTCTGCGTGTTTTTTTTTACGAAAACAGTTCTATCAAACAGCATGCAGCACCATCTGTCGGTCGTAAGAGATGACAACCCACAAATATGTATCCCAAATATACACTACGAATAAAAGTTTGCTAAAATAAGATGCAGAGTTTTATGAAGACATCAATGTATTTTGCCTCAAAGCTAGGAAAGACTCTGAAAGATAAATTTTGCCTTTTCATATAGAACTGTAAAATGAATTCCAGTTATTTAAATATCTATTATGTTCAATGTAATGTTTATGTTATGTTAAATTCGTAACACTATCATTAAAAAACAAAAAATTCTGTGTCTTTGCATGCAAAGTTAGAAGAGATGTTTAAGACCAAATATACAAATATACCTTTTTTTTTTTGTTTCAGGCATACGTTGAAAAAGAATTTAAAGAACAGCTACCAAACAGACATCATTCGTTTTGGAAATTAATGCTTTCTGCTTTAAGACATAGCTAATGCATAATTCCAGAGTGTTCGAAATGCTACTTAAATTAAATAACTTTACAAGTTCGTGGAGAATTTTCTAAAGAAACTGATTGGTACAGATATTACCCAAGCATAACCAAATATCATCTTATCCAACAACTCCCTTTCGTCGTCGTAAATCGAGTTCAGAACAAACTAATATACCGAAGTGGTAAAACACAGATTCACATGAGGTTGTACAACACATATGTACACTGCGCAAAAAAAGGGAGGGAAACTTCTATTTCTCCCGTTCTACTGAGCCGATTGACGAAATTCAAACTGCGTTTTTTTCTGTCTCGAAAGCGCGACTTAGGTTATGTATCATATTTATATATAGCATTGTTCTAATATAGGTATTTTGACACAAAATTGGACTTTTTCTGAAAAGGCATGCCATACTTTTTCCATATTTCGATTCTACGACTCAAGTTATGCCTAAATATTACATTTTTGTAAAATTTGGGGCGAAATTTACGGAGAAATTTAAACATTTATCTTGGTGTATTTTTTCAAAAATAATTTACTTGGAGAACTGCCTAATTTATATTAACCTATTTTCCTTTCCCTTTTTTTTCATTGTACACGAGCGGGAAAAAAAGTCACCGTTCATCCTTCCAAATAATTTTAGCAAAGTCCATAAACCGTCTTTGGCGTTATTATCGCTGATAACATATATGCCAACTTTCAAAACTCGCCAATTTGTAAATTCACGTATATCTTAGAAGATTTTGAATAAAAAACTCTAATTGTTTGCATGTGTACCTATACATACATCTTCTTTAAGATCATGCTACAAATTTTACAGGTTATAATGCAAAAATATTTTCCAAAAATTTATAAAAGATATTTAAAAATACAAATTTAAAAAATAAATCACAAAAAATGTTCGAGTTGCATTTGGATTAAGCATAAATTTCGAATTCTAGAAGAAGGAATCAAGTAAATTTATTAACTTTGATATTGTGGCTCCATAATAAATTAACCTATCATTCCAGACTTCACGCATTGCTTTAAGTGTAGCACTTAATGCATTAATGATGCAGCATTGTAAGCAGCTTATGATAACAGTATACTTTCGATTTTTATTCTTGCAATTTTGGGTTATGATGCAGACGACTTTGTTTTTCTCTAACTATTTACTTAGCATCAGAATTATAAATTTTGTTAACATTAAGCATATTTTTATTTTTCAAATCGTCGGTGGAGATTTTATCTTGATGAATAGTTTTAAAATTTTTTTTTAATTTTCTTAAAATACTTCTTCAAATTTTCCATAAATTTGATTAATATTGTCTTAACTTTTAAAGATAATTTTATTTCGTTATTTTTCTCTGAATTTTATAAGGTATTTCTTCCGCCTTAATAAAAAAAGAGATATTAATAAATATATGTAGCTTCAATCAACATTGAGGAGCTAAAGTTTTCAGAGCTAATTTTTTAAAACCTACCCGTGCGATGTTTTCAAAACTTGGCAGTTTGGCGTAATTTGAGCCGTAGAATCGAAATATGGAAAAAATTAGCGCGTCATTTCAAGAAAGTCCCATTTTGTCTCAAAAAACCTATATTAGAACAATGCTATATATAAATCTAATACATATCCTAAGTCGAGCTTTCGAGACATGAAAAACGCAAGCTGAATTTCCGTCAATCAACCCAGTCGAACGGAAGATACAGGACTGTCCCATTTTCTTTTCCTTTTTGCGCTGTGTACATCACTGCCTGTATTCACCACTCCATATATGAAGCGATAAATATCTGTGGGAACTTCTTAAAAGTATTTCTACCCATAGATTGGCAAACGTCTGCGAATGAAGCAACATTCATTCTGATCTAATAGTGAGATCTAACAAAAGCATTTTGGAAGTAAGACGAAATTTGGGTATTTTTACATGTAATCATCTCATGAATGTGTAGTAATTAACAGCAAGCATTTTGGCAATGATATGATTACAACAAAGCTTCGAGCGGACATGTTCAACTTCACGAAATAGAGTGCAACGTTACATCAAATGACGCTGGGATTCAATCAAACAGCAGACTGAAGAGAGTCGATGTTTCGCTTCTCTATATTCACCAACCAGATTGCGCCGATGAATTCAGAGAACAAATCTACGCAGCTAGTTTGGGATTCGAAATTCAGACACTGGGCTTTTGTTCACTGCAAACAATTAACTGGTCTGACCAATCGCGTTGCTATGCTTTGGAGCAGATGGAATGGTTTCCATGTGGAGCATGTCTGAATCCATCGATTCCACTTGTCAATAGGAAAATGCACAGATTTTGATGGTTTCAAAATGGTATAGGGTTTATTTACCCACTCTAACAAGTGAACTCTGTGTATGCATTGTCCTTGATGATTTGACCTACTCATACCTGAATTCTGTCTAACGGATTTGTTTTCTAATAATCCACCTGAACAATCCGCCTGTCACAAAGGTTCAGAAACATCAAATTATGGTCAGAAAAACTCAGCTAAACTTGAAGTTTTCCACGTCGCATGGGTTATATATCTGACGCTTATTTAGAGTATCTGATAGCTGTTTCTTATTCGGTTAATTATTTTTGTGATCATTATATTTTAATTTCTCCCTGAGTAAGTTTCACCCAGCCCTTGGAAGCCCACGAATACCTTCCCCGCTATAAATATTTCACTAACTGCTACATATTTTGGGAAATTTTAGTCCAAAGGAGAAATTTGCCAGGGCTATAATTTCGGTTTGGTATTTTGCGTTGATTAAATAAAAGCGCTGTTTCACGTTTCAAACACTTGCCACCAAATATTACAGCCCTGTATTATAGTTAGAGAAATTAAATAATGAAGAATCTGCATAAATGTATGTATGTTTCTAGCATTGTGATAAAACAACGGTTCCTAGAGCTATCAAATTTTGAATGACGTAATCCTACTGCTAATATGGACATCTGGAAGCTCAAATTTTGAAATTTGGAATTTGTTTTATTATCGATTTTCTAAAACTTTAACGAATTTTTGATTAACAATTTTAAGGATTTCAAAGCGGGTAATGGCAACGTTGTACAGAAAAACATTTTTATCTCCAGCGCCTGAGACCGCGTATCGGAAATTCTAAAGATATGCTCAATTTAAAATTATTTGAGATATTGCACTTTAACTGAATTTTATGGTTTAAGTGCGAAGAACATGATATATAATAAATAAAGGTAACCCACAAAATGTTTAAAAAAAAAACGTCCTTTTGTACGCAATTTAAAATCTAAAACCTTTCAGATTTTTTGGTTACTTATTAAAGACAATTTTACGATTTGCATATCAAGTTAAGAGACAAACACATCTCGAAAACGGAAGATGTCCGATTTAGATTATCTGTAGCATCACAAAGTGAATTCTTAGAATTCTTAAATGAAACCTTTTCTGAAGAGGAAGTATTTGATGACTGTGACCGAACTGTATAAACTATAGTTATAATATCTAGTCTTTTTGGGCCACATTAAACTAAGCTACATCCTACTAATGAACCTGGCGAATTCTCGCACAGGCGTGAAGTAATACGAACACAAAGAAGAATGAAAATAATCCTTAATTAAATCTAACTAAGAATAGAAGGGCATGTACTTCGTGCTTTACAATAACACCGACAACTTGCGGCGGAACTTAAACGTTATTACACAATCAAAATTCAAGTCTGAAAGAATAGTGCTGGATTAGAACTTTAAGTTACGGCTGACTTAGGTTGACTCAACAAGCCTAAGAGGCGTCACAAATTAGCCAAAATGGCCAAGGGACGTATTAAAGTAACGGCAAGGTCAGAAATGAAACCTGCGCTGGCTAGCGAAACCACGCTGTGAATAAACTCAGAGATTCACCCGTTTAAATACTTACTTCACTTCACCTTAAATCTACATCCTGGCAAGGAAATGCGAAAGGAAGTTGAGGAATTCAGGAAAGATAAAAAAAAATTAATAATATATTAATTTTAACAAAAAAAGAAAAAAGAAAACCCTAGAAAGTGAACACAGAAACCGTTCACAAAATGAAAATAGAGAAGATATTTATTCAAAGCTGGGCATTCTTAGGCCAACAATACAATATGGTTCTTCTAACAATGTGACATTACAAAGGGAAAAGTATAACTATTCTACCTTTAAAAACAAAAAGCACAAAACTGTTCAAGTTCCATATGTATATTTTTATTAATTTGTGTATAATCTCCTAAGACGAAAAAGCTTACTTCTTTGGAATCACAGAAAAGGTGATTTTCGATGTTTTCTAAAGCAATTAGCAAAAAATTTATTCAATGCCATTTGATTGAAAAAAGAAGCGGAGAAATCATTTTTCATCAAATTTG
>KK121420.1:417915-436221 GCA_000611955.2 Stegodyphus mimosarum
TCCTGCGGCATTCCAGTTAAGATAAAAAAACATTGTAGAGAACGTTTTGTTTTTCAATATAAATTTTCCTTAAAATGTGCAAAAGCTTAAAAAACATAAAAGGCATTTTAATTAAATTCTTTAAACTGCTTCACATTCAGCAGTTTTTTTTTAAATTTATACTTTTTTTTGTTTGCATTAAGAAGGATATTTATTTTTCATTCAGATTAAATATCTTTGCGACAATAAAATGATTTTATAGCTTAAAGGGGATTTGTAAAAACATTAAGTAAAATTTATCAAACCCATAGAATAACGTAACTTTTAAAAAAGCAGTGGAACTTTAGGTTAAAATGACAAGCATGACTAAGAAATAATGTTATAACAATGTAATTACATCATCCCTCGCGTGTGCCCTTACAGTTTCTTTCCCAGTACATCCACCTGAGAATCGGAAACTCTTAGGTTAAGTTTCCTGGTTGTAAATAGTTTTGTTTTTCAAGATTCCAGTTCACGGAAGCTTAAACTTCTACAGTGGATTAAAATAATAACTCATCACCACTATGATGTGGCAAACTAAATCTCGCCCCACTCTCATTTACTTTTAAGTTACAACGAAATATAAGTAATTAAACGCATATCCTTTTATTGCAGTGGTCAATGCATACAAATGGTAACTGGAAAGTTATTTTGTAAGGATTTTAAGTTTTACTAGCGTTTATTTTATTTTAAAACTTTGCCATCACTTTTATTTTTCCTTTCCGACCAGAATAAACGCGAAAGAGAATTGTTTATATAAATGAGGTTGCAAACGGTACAAGCATTTAAAACATGGCTTTAACAAAGACAAAAAACGAAGGAGAGAGATTTCTCGCTGCCTTTACCACGCGTGTGCTTTTCATTGTCTGCCTTTAAGGCCAGAACTTAGTTCTCACTGATATTTGAAGACGCACTGTAGTTTTTGCGTTCTGCTCACTACATAAGTAGTGTTAATAGGCCAATCTTCGCCTTACCACTCTCTGTAAAGCACCTCAGTTTAGTTCGTATTTAGTTAAACTAGTTTATTTGTAATATTATCCAAAAAGCTTCTTCCGTTGGTGAATTGGATTTTTTTGAGGCTTTTCATATTCACGATGATTTAGCATGTTTAGTGAATGATCTTAAGACCAATCCAGTCCTTCCTAACGCTTTTAAAATTCTATTAACATAATTCTTGGTTATTATTTTTGCCAATAGATGGCGTTGCCTCCTCGCGCATGGTACTACCCGAGGGTATAAAATGCCGTTACTGAGGTTGCTTTCGCTTTCTAGAAATTATGTTCTCCTGATGAGGAGGACCTGTAGCTGCCCTCGAAATCAATTGAGTGTTTTAATAAATTTACGCCAAATACAAGGTTGTTTCAGCGATTCTCATTGCCACATTGGCGTGTTTCTCGTCTATTCCAGTTTATTTCTTATTTTATGCGTTTTAGATCCTAAGTACTGGTCTTTGTATTCCGAATCCTTTGAGTAAGCTCTCTGTTCCGACTCAGGACTCCAGTCATATTCGCAAAATCAATTAAAAGGAACAGTAGACCTTACAGGTCCTTGGATTTGATTCCGAGCTACACCTCGACTGAGTTTTGAAGATATACACTCGCAAACTCCTGATGATTTGACAAGGGTTTATAATGAAAGGCATATGAATTAAGTTTTAATATAATGGCTAAATCTTTTTTAACATTGTGTGAAAGGTATTACAAAAATTAATAAACAGTGGCGTAGTTATAACTGCATACGACAGCATTTAAGTACTATCACTTTATTTAGCATGCGTTAAGGTTATAAGGTTGTAAGGTTTGTCCTAAGTTTATTAACAGTTACTTTAAGTTTTGTATCTTTCCTATCTTATTCTAATTTCAGCTTACAATTTCCTGCCAGAATGTAATTTCAGAAACGCAGTAAATGCAAATGAGTAAGAATACTATTTAAATCAATGCTTTACCGACTTCGAGAAAAAGAGTCTGATTCCCTGACTAGTGCGCATTTGCCTTTGGCTACGTTCTTTCAGTTTACTACGCTCGGCCATACCTTAGGCCCTTGCTTGGCTTTGCCGATTAAATTAATACTTAATCGTAATCGTTAATTCCGATTAATTAATATCAACTAATTAGATTTCTGATAGCTTCGGCTATACCTTTCAGATAGTTTAGTTTAGTTTAAATTCATTATTATTTAAGTTCAAGCCCGAGTGGAGGCTTTGTGTAAAGTTCCAAGTAGGAACTGATTGTAAATATTCTGAAAAATAAAGGGTATTGAACCTTTCTTAAGTCTTACGTGTTTTGTTCATACACTTAAGCGATTATTCGCTTGTTAGTGTTCGTGGGGTTCTAAGCCAGAACTTAAGAATTAAATAACCAAACTCCACAAGGCATTTCTCCCGCCTTCTTCGCATTCCTTCGTGGTGTAGCACGCTCGATGCGTAAGCGAGAGGTCCGTGGTTCGATTCACGGCGAAGGCGTTGCTAATTTTTTATGTCTGTTTCTTCGAAATAAGCTAATGACTGTACAAGGTTATACGGTATTTTCTTTCTTCTTCCAGAATTCCTTCGAGGTGTAACAGTAGCACACTCGGCGCGTACTCTAGAAGTCCATGTTCGAGTCTCGGGGAGGGCATTGCTCATTTTTCATTCTTCTGCTTCGAAATAGCGTAATGACTCTACAGTGGCACTCGAACTAAAATGGTGGTGCACAATAATTCGTCGCCATCAGGATTTGGCGATTGGGTCCCCTAATACCCAGTCGCCCTTTAAAAGGCGGAGTTCATAATGTATTTTCTCAATCCTTCCAGCAAGCCTTTGTGGTGTAACGTTAGCAGAATTGGCGCGTATTCAAGAAGTTCACGTTCGAGCCACGGCAAAGGGCATTGCTCGTTTCTCCTTCTTCTGCTTTCAAAACAATCTAATGATTTTCGAAAAGATATCCAACTACGTTCGGCATTTAAAGTTTGAAAAAATGGTATAAAATAATCTATTATTGGTGTTATTAGCAGAATACTACATAAAATGATAAAAACAAACAATAAGCATACCATCAAAGCATATTTCTTGGTTATTTTCTTAAATTTTGGGTTTGTGAAGGAATAAGGAGTCAAATGGCCTAAAATCTAAGCGATAAAATAAAATGTCTACACTTATTTGAGTACAGACACTAGCTAGATTTTAAGACATTTCTCTTTTTTATCTACAAAATTGTCTGAAAAAATTTTAGATAAATACATAAAGCTAAACTTTTAGTCCATTTAATTCACTATATTTCCCTGATTATTTGTGGATGGTTTTCGTAAAATTGCCACAGTAATATTATAAGTATTTTTTTGGTGACAGGAAACTTGAAAGAGTCAAAGTTTTCAAAAGCTACGCTTAAAGTAATTACGTACACAAACAGAATGAAATGAAAACGTTGCCAAGTATGAAAATTAAATTGTAAATCTAATCTTGTTCCCGAACACTTAATAAGAAACAGTAAGTTTCACAATCATGTTCTGAACATCACCAACAGCATTCAAATGAAAAGTTCTCTTTTAAAATTATTTAGAATAATCTGTGCACCTTTAGTTATCAACTTCCGGGTTCTTAAACAGAAACTTTGGGTTCACGACGTAGAACAAGAACAGCCATAATTCTGCTTCTAACAACAGGAGAGGCAAAACGAAAGTAGTTTTGGAAAGATAAAATGTATAAGCTTTAAAATAAAGTAATAAAGATCTTTTTACAAATCTCATCGAAACTGACGATTAGAACGTAGTCGGGTACCTTAAATTTAATAAGAATCATTTTACACTAAAGTTACTGTCATTAATTTGATGTTACAATCCCATTCTCTGATATGTTAGATCAATAAATGGCAATGCTGAATGCAGTGAATTAATGTATTGAAACCTGAGAGCCATAATGGATGCAGTTGACATTTGACTGACATAGCAAAAGCAATCAGCTACGGCGGTTAAGATAATATATGTATCCAAACTCTATCGAAGACCACGTTGCACAGCGCTTTTATGCGTTAAATGACATCATCCCATATACACTCATGTCCATAAATTAAGGATAATGCAAAATCAGGCAAAGCAAGAGTTAGAAGCAAAACAAATATGACTTATTTGTAAAGCTTATTTATTAAACAAGAGGTAAAGAGCAAAAAAAGATGCTATATGTTTGATATTATTAAAAAAATTAGCGATTTTTTCTCCCTGGAGCAAATTACAAAAAAAACCTATTTACAAAAAACCAATATTACATGGTTGGTATGATTGTTAATACATTGTATGTCTCCAAAACGATGCAACACAGTCCGTACAACGGATAGGTATGCTGAGTATCAAATTATCGATCTGATCTTGGGGGGATATTACACCACTCAAAAAGCAATGCTCTCCGAAGTTCCGGTAGACATGTAGGAGCAGGTTGACGGGCTACAACTCGTCGATCAAGCATGTCCCACACGTGCTTTACTGGATTCAGGTCCGGTGAGAATGCTGGCCAGTCCATACGGGTGATATCCTCCGATTGAAGGCATTCGCTTACGATGTTTGCACTGTGAGGACGGGCGTTGCCATCCATAAACACAAATTGGGCGCCCCGAAACTTGTATGGAAACTACTTGTTAGTAATACATTAAAGGGACTCGTCTTTTGTATGCTTGTTACTACATCAAGTAAACGGATCGACTCTAAGTTTTGCTCGAGCAGTTGGCTGTATTAGATCGCATATTATGAAACACCTCGAATTTCAGTCATGTCCCTTAATGAATTCTCTGAAAGCAGAACCTTCCACAAATATTGATTAATTTCGAATAATATGAGCAAACGCTGCATCTATTGCTGTGACTTATTTCACTTGTCTGATAGTAACAGCGCCCTGACGAGAAGGTAGTTAGTGACAATGACTGCTGTACCGAAGGGTCCAGGTTCGAATCCCGGAGAAGGCATGGATGTAAGTTGGCTGTCCCTTCACAGACTGTAACGGTGGCCGCCTATCAGGTGCCGCCATAATAAAATGACCTCAGCTTTTGGCCTTAGTAGTGGCCAAAGCCTAAAATGCTTAGTGCCCGACATTAAGTTTATCATTAAGAAAAAAAATGATAAATGCCACCCAGCCGGTATAGTGGTTAGTGAGCCTGACTGCCGTAGCGATGGGCCCGGGTTCGACTCCCGGAGAAGGCATGGTTGTAACTGTTCGTCCCTTCATTGGAGGCAACGGTGGCTACCTATTAGGTGCTTCCGTAATGAAATGTCTGGATGCTGGGCCCGGGTAGTTGGGTGGGAGTGCAATCCCGGGGGCATTTTTGGTCTGTTCGACTGCCCATCAGATGGTCGGGGAGCTGGGTCTGGGCATCATGTGCGAGGCCCACGTGTGGCCATACCATCTGGCCTGCTCTAGATAATGGTGGATGTGGTGCTGTACTGATTAACCGTTATGGTAAAGGGACAGGGCCCACGTCCACCGTCACTTATCACTTATCACTTATAATGAAATGCCCACCATTTCTGGCTCTTGCGGTGGCACAAGGCTAACGGCTATTAAATAAAGTGCCTGAGAACAGGATTATGATATTCATCTTTGAAAAGAATGCAAGATTGCGCCTCTCGTTGGCAACAGCCTTGAGCACCTTACAGATGACGGTATGGATTTGCTCAGTTCCCCCTCCCCAATTTTGATGGAGATCATTCCGACGGGGGCGAGTCCGACGGTATCCCACCCCTTTTTCTCCTACCACAACCTCTCGAGAGGATTCTCGGCTCGCCGCATATGTAGTGAGCCCCACGCCACACTCATATTTACAAACAGCCATGCCTTCTCTGGGATTCGAACCACGTTCCTTCGGTACAGCAATCAACCATTAGCCCGGTTGGGCTACGTTTTTATATCTGCTCCATGCTAGTGCGCTATGCGATCAGCGTAAAAAAAAAACAAGATTACCAATAAATCACAAAATAAAGTGGTCCAACCAATTATAACTAACCATGCAAAAATTATGAGGTCGGCTATTGTCAATTGCAGAAAGTAATATTTTAAATTTGTTCAAAGTGGCCCAGTGGTTAAACCGCTAATAGCTGAGAATTAGTTAATAGTTAAAATAGTTCAATGCGAGACGAAAGTGGGGAGATTTTGGTCGGCTTTTGTGGTTTGACCATGTGTAACGCGAATATGAGCTTATTCATTGGCAAAGTCCTCCACGAAGGCGTTCCTCTCCTTGGGCAGATAGCTCACATGAGCTATGCCATATTCAAATAACCTCGAATTATGTTCGTAACTACCGCATTTGAATGATCTATGTGATTGTAGTAACTTTCAGTACGTTAGTGTTAAAGATCGTTATCGTTACGATAAGAATTATTATCTTTATGGCTGGCCGAATATATATTGCGTATTTATACCTTTTCTATACCTTCTTGAATATTTCATTTACAGAGCAAGTTTTGTGTACGTTATAACGAAAAGATAAACACGACATATATTCCAGATCTATCTGCAGCTTTGTTTTTCTTTGAGAATACCCGGATGAGCCAGCATAACACAGTTAGACATATGATAAACCAAGCAAATATTCAAAAAATGGTAGCAAGACTGGTAAACATAAATACATCTTGCGAAATAAGGAGAAAGGATTTTATTCGATTACTATCTTCTAGCATTCGTAATGGCTGATTTTATTATAAAATATGTCGCTGGTACTCATTTTAAAATGCATATCTCCATTTAAGTTCAAAATCGATGTCATTCATACGTTTATGACGCGGATAGTTCAGAAAATGTTCTCTAGAAAAGCAATACAGAAAGGACACTAAACCTGCAAGTAGCACATTCTAAGAAAATAAAAACACAGGGAAAAGATTGCGTAGGGAAATTTCAGCATTAGTTTAAATATTTTATTAGAAATTCCAGAAAAATCAGGAAAATGGAGTGGAAAAAAATAGCGATACTTCTGAATTATGCTTGGCGAAAGCTCTTACGAATAGTAGATATAGTAACGATATTGGTCTTATAGTAAACTTGTGTCTTTTTGAACACAGAATTCCTACCACTTAAATGAATATTTTACAAACGGTCTCTAAAATTTCGGATACGTTGTCAGACGAAATTTCAAAATGAAGTTACAAGCATCATGCATTTTTTATTTGATCCTCCTGTGATTTATTTACTCTAGGAGCTAAAACCCATCAAAGAATTAACTATTATTAGTTCAAATATCATGAAATGTTTATTAACCTTCTAGCACGGTCGTTTGAGCAAAATTTAGAAACAAATTCGGTTTTTAATTCACATTTTTAGCATATCGAAACTGAGACGTCTGAAGGTCACTTCTATTCCTCCTTTCTGCCCTTCCTCACATCATGAAATGTGCCAACAGGAAGTCATTTTACTTTTCTTTTTTTCACTGGGCTTTTGCGCAGCGTGGCAGTTTTTCGTAAAAGTTACGACGAGCGCGTGGTCGTGGGTGAAAATTTGGAAAATATTTTTTTTTTCTGAAATATTTTGTAATTTTGAGTTATTAATTGCCTTGTATTATTTTAATGTATACATTCGGCTCTGTAATTTTTATATCGGTTCTCATGGCAAAAAAATATGTGCAACCAGCTGCTTTTGCTCGCATTCTTCAAGTATTATCTGATAAAGAAAAGAAAGGCAAGGAAACCTTTGGATATGAGAACAATAGCGATTTGAGCGAGGAAAATATAGAGATAAATAATATCAGTAGTGAACCTGAACAATATATTTTTGATGATGATGATGGTAATAGCGATATGCAAAAAAGGAATGATGATGATAGGGGCTGTATTGGTAAGGATAAATAAATCTTCTAAGTGGCGAAAGTAGAAGTATGCAAACTACTCAAAGACGAAAAAGATGAAAAAGTGTTACCAGGCCTAAAACACCATGCCAAGGATATAAAGGATGAAATAAGATCATTTTTGAAAATCATTGATACAAATATGCTTGATGAAATTTTGGAATGTACGAATAAATATATAAGTTTGCTTAACATAATTTACTTTTATTTGAATGTGATATCATATGTATTTTGCAATAATAAGGTTAATATTTTATTTCTTAAGAAATTTATTATCAATATTCACTCATTTCTGTCGTTTTTCGTGACGAAAATGGTAAAATGACGGCGCGTACTGGAAGGTTAACATATATAATGTAAAACAGTTTTAGTTTTAGGTATTTTTCAAACATTTTTATATTTTGAAAATATTATTGTAATAAAGGCGAATCATATTTTTTACGTTCAAAGATTAGACAGGCATATCGTTAATCTTATTCAGAAATCATTTATATTTAATCTAACGTTACTATAAAACTCAGAACTTGAGTTCTGAACAAAGATATAAAAATTTCTCTTAGCAATCAGATCATCCACCCGTTGAGCTGTCCAGCCTTAACAGACTCTGAATAACGCACATACTTTCTTAACTTTATAACGTTTATAAGGTATTTCTCCCGCTTTCTTAGCATGCTTTCGTAGTTTAAAAGTCAGCACACTCGGCGCGTATTCGAGAGGTCCGAGGTTCGAATCCCGGCTAGGCCACTGTTTATTTTGCCTGTCTTCTCCTCTGAAAAAAAAAAAAAACCTATAGAGTCATTAAGATTTTTTGAAATCAGGAGTACATGATAAATGAGCAATGCCCTCGCCGGGACTCAAAGCTGAAGCTCTCGAATACGCGCCGAGTGTGCTGACCTTACACTACGAAGACATGCAGAAAGGAAGGAGAAAATACCTTATATACTCCCCCTTTTAAAGGGCGACTGGTGATTAACGCACACAATCGCCACATTCTGATTCTGCTAGTGAAGAATCATCATCCACCACCTTTTAGTTCGGGCCCCACTGTAGAGTCATTAGGTTATTTTAAAGCAGGAATACATGAAAAATAAGCAATACCCTCCCCGGGACACGACCTGAATCCACCGAATACGCGCCAAGTATGCTACCGTTACAGTACTAAGACATGCAGAAGGGAGGGAGAAAATACCTTTAAGTTCATTAACATCAAACTCTTCGATCATTATCTATTTATTGAAGTAACTAACTGCTTCGTTATTTTTTTCGAAATTTTGCGTTGGAATTAATATATCTCGTGCTCCCTCCCCATGTGAATTTTTTTGAGCAATATTGAAGATGGCGGCCAGATTTCATACTTAATGCTTCCAATCACATATATCCGATGCTGAGTTCCAGCTATGGTTTACAAAACACTGAAACGTGTTCTTCGAGGTTTTAATCACCTTGTATTTATTAATATACATGCAATATAAACGCACAGTATTGCTTTCTGAATGATGGAACATGGAACAAATCCTTATTTGAGGACAATAAGAATAGTTACAAATTATCTTTCTGAACAGCATAAAATACATATAAATTTAGACATATTTTTATAAGATAAAAAATATCTTGATTTGAACAGAATCTCTTTCGCTCAGATGCAGTAATTTAGGAAGAAATACAAAAATTATTTTTGCGGTAAACTAAAATAATTTAAAGTATAGAAATGATTGGTCTAAGCTCTTAACAGCTGCTCCAGTGACTGAATTGTTATACGCCTATAAAAAAGACCCACCAGCGGCCGAGCTCCTTTTATATGAGTGAGCCAAGACGCTGACCACTGGTAGTTCAGTCCGAGGTTCGAATCCCGCGAACGGGCTGGCTGGCATGGGCGTTTTCGTGTTTTCCCCATGTATAACGTGTATACGGGCCAGTTTCCCTTAGAAAGTCCTCCACGAAGGCATCCCTCCCTTTAGGCAGATAGCCCTCGTGTGCTTTGCCATAATTGAATAACCTAACCTAACCTATAAAAAAAATTCTTTTTTGTAAATGTCAAAAATACTCACCAAACATTCAGAATAGAGCCAAATTAAAGTTAATATACCCTAACACCGTTTTATTGCATTATCTTTCACATTCCAATCATAGTTTCACACATGTTTTACTACGATGTTAAAATTTCTGTCAGTATATTTCACATAAATCAGCTACAGCATGAATCTACATTCATATGCTTTAGCAGTGTAAACATCAAAGCACAGTAAATTATTATAATAATCTTTCATCAACAACGTTCGAAGAAATTCGAATAGAAAGCTCCTTCAGGTTGCAGGCTAAAAGTAATTACGTGTCATGTGTTCCATTTATGTGATTTCCATCATCCGGGCTTCTTTTAACAGCCTCATGCATCACTGTCAATGATAGAAGTTTTGGAGGTCAGATTAATATTTCTGAGTAACACGCAAACTGGAGGTCGTAAATGACAGGATAGAGAATAATATTCAGAAATTTCTTCGCTAAGAATCTTAAAATAGTTGTCATCCAAATGCACGAAACTGCAAACAAGTGTTTCACACATGCAATAATTTCTATTCTATATTTAGCATGTTCTTCATTTAACAAATATGCAAAGTACTATGATCATTTCTGGCATCAGAGTTTAAAATTGGTTAAAAACCATAATTAGTGTTCATAGTCCCATTATTTCTAAATTATGCTTTAATCATTCCTCCTTCTCAATCCGGATGACACGTATTCTAGCCCTCAGATCGGCAAGGCCGTATATGTACGGGCTAGAATACTTTTTGTGATGTCTGTAAGAACGTATATCTATGTGCATGTCGAAATATGTCCAAGAAATTAAAGCAACATTTTAAAAGAACATAAATCCAGGTATAAAGTTATAAGGTATTTCTCCCGCCTTCTTCACATGTTTTCGTGGTGTAGTGGGCAGCACGCTGGACGCCTAACCGAGAGGTCCGTGGTTCGATTCCCGGCGAAGGCATTGCTCATTTTTCAAGTCTCCTGCTTCTAAACAATCTAATGATTCTACAACTGGATCCCGAACTAAAAAGGCAATGGATGATGATTCTCCACCACCATGATTTTGTGACTGGGGCCCTTGATCCCCAGTCGCCCTTTAAAAGGGGGAGTATATAAGGTATTTCTCCTGCCTTCTTCACATGTCTTCGTGGTGTAGTGGGCAGCATACTTGACGCGTAACCGAGAGGTCCATGTTTCGATTCCCGGCAAAGGCGTTTCATTTTTCATTTCTCCTGCTTCTAAATAACCTAATATCTGTACAAAGCACTTGTGGCATTTTGGCACTAAAATCAAGGAAAAACCCTCTTTTTTACAGCAGTTTTTGAAATTTAGGCTTTTTGGTGAAAATCCGTGCCAGTCAGACAGACAGAACACATCTCGGTAACATATCTAACTTAAACAATCTATTACACGGATAATAAGCTACTGTGTTTTTATCAATTTGCTTATACTCAATTCTAGCTGCTCAGACAGTATAGGGGCTAGGGGAGCCGATTGCGATACCAAAGGGCCTGGTTTCGAATCCAGGAGAAGGCATGGTTGTATTTGTCCGTTCCCTCATAGGAAGCAAAGGTAGACGACCTACTAGGTGCATCTATAATAAAGTGACCACCTAGTCTGGTTTCAGTGGTGGCCAATGTCTGCGGACGGTTTGGGCCCGCCATTAAAAAACAAAATATGAAAGGTTTCAGATTTTAAATTACGTCCAAAGGGGCGTTCTTTTAAACATTTTGTGTGTTACTTTTATTTATTGAATATCATGTTCTTCGCATTTAAACCATAAAATTTAGTTCAAGAACGATATCGCAAAATAATTTTAAACTGAGCCTATCTTTAGAATTTCCTACACACAGTCACACGCTCTGCAGATAAAAATGTTTTTTTTTTCTGTACAACGTTGCCATGGCCCGCTTCGAAATCCTCGAGTTTGTTCATCAAAAATTCGTTAAAGTTTTACAAAATATGAAATCGTTCGTAAAACAAATTCCAAATTTCAAATTTGAGCTTCCAGATGCCCATATTCGCAGCAGGATGACGGCATTCAAACTTCGATGGCTTTAGGTACCGTCGTTTTATCACAATACGAGAAACATACATCCATACATTTATCCAGATTCTTCATTATTTAATTTATTTAAATATAATACAGGGCTGCAATATTTTGTGGCAATAGTTTGAAAAGTGATACAGACTTTTAATGTTTCCGACGCAAAATCGCAAAACGAAAACAATAGTCCTTCAGGGACAAAGCCCCTTTGGACTAAAAACTTTTCCATCATCCTTTTACCTCAATTACTTGTCATATAACTTTACCAATTTATTCTGTCCCTGTTTAGAAAGGAAACTTTATGTTATTATTATCACACTTTTATTTGATTCTCATTTTCCTTTCTAACAAAGCCGGTTTCAAATCTAATCTAAGTTTCTATAATGCCGTAATTTGAATTTTTGTAGTCTGTCCACCACAAGTGCAAGAAATAGCTTAATCAAATCTATCGCTTTTTTTTTTCTTTTGGTCGAATTGGTACCTCTTTTTGAAATTTATTGGTGGTGTTGGACCTTTCGAATTCTGTTTATTTTCAGAATCCAGAAAAGTCGATTTTTTATTATAGTAGACTAAGATTTTTTAACTGAACTGCGTAACTATATCCACCGGAATGTATTATTTAAAGAGGCTTTGGAATGCTCAGATACATTAAGAAATAAAGTTTCACCCATGACTATACCGCATTTAAGAATCATGAAAAACTTAATTTCTAATTCCATCTTTCCTGTTATAGAACAAAGAGCTATTCGAAAGCAAATAAAAAAATATAATGTGGATGCCACATGATTTCTTTGTATGGTCTATTAAATTATACACATTTTTGCTGCAATTAATTTAAACTTATTTCCTCGAATTTTGTTACCGATATACATCTCATTCAATCAATTGAGTTCTCACTTCGAAGTAAGGCAAAAATACATAAAAAAAACTGAAAATATGTTCATTAAAAATTGTAAAATACACAAAACAGACATACAGAAAAACATACACACCAAAAAAAAATTTAAATTTATGAAATTTCTTGGTGTTAGACCTTTCGAATCGTGTTTATTTTCAGAATAGAGAAAAATCTATCCTCTATCGGTAAACACCACATAAAGTTAAAATAAGTTAATTTTTTTTTACAATTAAAATTAGAATGTTTACACAAAAACAATTTTTTACAAGTGCGGCCAGAAAGTCAGATTTTTCGGTTCACAAAACTGAAAGTTTTCTTCTGGTCCCACTCGGCAAAAAGACTCTGAAGTTAGTGCAGAAACTGACTTAATTCATTATTCTACTAAGAGTTCCAAATGTAAACAAATGGCGACTCCGTTAGGCTTAGTATCACTGAAACAATTTTAAATTCTTGATAACTCTACAACTGTTACGCATAGATTAACTAAAGGCATAAAAGCCATAAGCGGAACATAATAACAACAATCCCATTTAAAGTAAAAAAGATGCACAATTTACCAAAATATAAGATTAAAAAATCTGAGCTCACCAAGCCGGGGAACAGAGTAGTTATAAATATATCGGCATATTGCAACCAAAAAGGGAGGTGCACAACTACATGTTACAGCAGTGCCCTATGCAAAATTTCAATGTTCTGAAGGTACTCATTTTTCAGTTATCCGAGGTACGTACATACGTACGTACAGATATGAAAAATCTCCCCTGAATCCATTTTACAATTCGTTTTGAGAAAAAGAGTCCTTTATTCTAACCGTGCGTTTACAGATGTCATGCAGAATCATCGTTCAAATCTTCAATTCGAGAGCAATCAAAGTGGATATTTTATTTGAACTATGATATTCGAAATTTTTTGTCATTACAATACTTTCTTGTCTTCGTACAAGGAAGCAAATATAAGCAAATCAACTATTTATACGTTTTTCGACATTAATTTTGAATTAATGAGCAAATTAGAAACATTACCTTACCATTTAACTCTATACAGAAGTGATTTCCTTCACTATATTTGTTCAATCCCAAAAGTAGCATGTTATCAAAATGTAATTTCAGAAAGAAGTCAAACTCCATATCAGTAACAACTACACGTTACAATTCAGATGTGTAAGAGCTGCAAATAAATATTTATATCTTTTTAAACTTAGTAAAATAGTTTTTGAATAGAAAGGAACCTTTCCAGTAAATTAACTAGCAGTTGGCAATTTTAAATTAAGATGATAATTTAAGCATGAATAAATAATAACTGTTGTTCCTGACTTGCCCCTGTAGAGTCATTAAGTTATATTGAATACATGAGATAGGAAAAATGAGTAATGTCCTCGCTGGAACTGGAAACTGGAACTCTCAAATGCGCGCCGAGTGTGCTACCATTACACCACGAATGCATGCTGGAAGGAAGGGAAAAACACCTTATATACTCCCCCTTTTCAAAGGCAATATGGGATTAGGATAATTAATAATCAAATCCTGGTAGTGACGAATTATCGCCCACTATTTTTTTTTATTTCGGGCTTCACTAGTAGTCATTAGGTTTTTTGATGCAAAAGACATGAAAAATGTGCAATGGCCTTGCCGAGACTCTGGACCTCTCGAATATGCGTCGATTATGCTTCAATTACACCGCGAATACATGCAGATTGGAGAGAGAAAATATTTTATAACAGCTTTATCTTAAAATATTTTCTCTTCCGACTAGATTTGAGTATCGAAATATGACTGTAATTCCATTTAACCCGGCGGAAGCCGCATCAAGAAAAGTTACTAGAGTGGGCGCATGGGGTACCACATACTCCAGTGTTTAAAATACGGTAAAAAACAGTTTTATTTAGCTTTAAAGTTCTTTTTCTTTTATAACACGGGAATAAGACTTGAGTTACAAAAACGTAATTTCCAAAATAAGCTTATAGAGAGTTAAAATTAAGATAAATAAAAATAATAACAAAATAAACATTATACCTCTAAGTTTTATTGCATCTCTAATACACAATGCAACTTACTTTATTTGTTTACACTTTGAACAAAATTCATTCACGTGTTCTTAGCTCAGAATGTTTTCATATTTTAAATATAGCATTCGCGATCTTCCGTCCTTGGCTCCAGGGCATTCATCACAACTTTTATTAGTAATTGCTTCGAATTTCGTATATTCGTTTGAATTATTATTCGAAACTTCCGCTCTTCTTTTGCATGCAGTACGTAAGTTTCTCGGTAAAGTATCAATTGTTGATCGTTATTTAATATATTCTTTTATTAATTGTAATGCTAAGTCCCTCAAAAACAGACATCTGCTTCTGTATCTGGTTGGTAGATTAGCAGTTGAAAGTAATATAATTCCAGCATTTGTTGCGGCAACATTCAGTGCAGAAATGAAAATTACCATCGGCCACTTCCTTGTTATTCTGGCAATTGAATAACTCGCTGCCATTTCGTCCACAATATCCACTGCTTCCTTAGTCGTATTATAAAAATATATAATTTCTGGCGTTTTCTTTTCTCCGGTAGTGTCACCTATAACATCATCGTTATGTAATGTTAAAAGCATAAAAACAATTTTTCTTTTTTTAGGAAGATAAGAAATTAATGCTTTTTATCTTTTTCGAAACCAAACAGTGTAGAAAATTTTCTTACTTTTATCTTCAGTTTCCAAAATGCAATCTTCTTCTCTTTCAAATATTTCTAATCAGTCTCACAACCGCTGCATTTCCAATTCATAGGGAGTCATTCTTTTTGTCATAATGCGCTTAGAAATCTTTTAAAATTTAATTTCAAATACCTTAAAATCGCTTGCGAGTAGAAACATTTACTGTTACACTCCAGAAATAAATTTTAAAAATAAATATTCAGTCAGAAAACACTTACGTGGACAAGTGCGTGGGGTGTGTTATACGCCAGATGCAATAAAATACCGACAAATCTCTTTCTGAAACACCCAGGCAACGGAAAAGCGATTCTGAAAGTCACTCACAACTAGAAACTCAGCTACTGAATGTAATACAGAATTTCAGATTCGCAAGTTAGGAATATTCCTCTTTTTTGTAGACTTGGAGTATGATACACCCCATGCACTTTCCCGTGGGTTAAATTCATTAATCAATTTTTTTTTAAATTTTGCCTAGCTCAGTATCTATTTAATTTACATTATAACAATTTTATTTCAAAAAAAAATATTTACATCACGTGTCGCATTTTACATGCCAAATATCCACAAACTGGCAGTATGTGATATTCATCCTTCGAAACTCGATGGAAATTTTCTACTTTAAAATTTGCAGATCAGAAGACAAAACTATATTTGACATTTGATTTTATGTATATCAAGTCAAAGTCTAAAATAAAATATTTTACATTAGAAAATTTTCTACTTTAAAATTTGCAGATCAGAAGGCAAAACTATATTCGACATTTGATTTTACGTATATCAAGTCAAAGTCTAAAATAAAATATTTTACATTAGAAAATTTACACATGGCACATTTAACAGATTCTGCGGATGATATTTTCAGTCACGGTAAATATTTTACTAATTACTTTACAATTTAGGATATTACACTTAATTAATTACTTTTCAATTTAGGATATTACATCTAATTAATTACTTTTCAACGAATAGAATATTTAATAAAGATCGAAAATTAATTAGTTTGGCTTAGTTTACTACGGCTTGAGCTATCTTTACTTACTTGAGCTATCTGTTTAAGAAAATGGATGCCTTCGTGGAAGACTTTCTAAGGAAAACTGGCTTGTGTCCTCGTTACGCATAAGCAAAATCACAAAAACGTCCAAGCAGCCAGTGTTTTTTCCTGGAATCGAGTCCAGGTCGAACTATCAATGTTCAGCGTATTTACCGCTTACCCGCTGGTGAGCCACAGAAAATCCATTAACCACTTAGTAGTTTTGAACATACATCAGTGTGATTTTCCATTATGTAATACGCTCGTCTCAATTTCAAACATTACATTTTCGATTACAATGTGTTATTTATTGTGTTTCTTAAAATACAGACAGAAAATTAATCGTGAAGCGAATATTTCTTAGATTCTTCTTCGGTCTTCCCTTGCTCTGTGTATTTATTACATGTTCTGAACCTATTACACAAATTTTGCTGAATAATTTATTAACTTATTATTAAAAGCAAATCCCGAAAATTTAAGCCCAGTTAATGAAGTTTATATATTTAATTTTTGTTGGTTTGGAATGAATGATAAATGAATATGGAAGCTATGAATTTAGCGCCTGTGGAAATTCACTAAATAATAGAATAAAAATGAAATTTCTTGGAGTTACACATATTTTAACGAAGAAGTTAGATCGGACAGTGGTTGAAAAGATGTTCGATTTTTTTGCATAGCTGATATTAAAACAACCCGCTCCATCAAGTTTTCCTCTCTCTCTCTTTTTTTAATCAATCTACTTTTTTTACATAAAAATCAATGACACCATGGAAATCCTAGGATTCGCAGAGAAATTTTTGAAGATAGTTATATTATAAATGTGGCAGAACTGGAAACTACTCATGGAGTTGAAAAATTATGTCAATAAAGGATTTACACTCGTTTTTATGTACAAACCCTCTGAAGCTCGACAAACCAGATGAAAGTCTGAAATTTGTATATTATTCTCATTTATTATATTGCAAATCATTGTAAAAAATCGGAATTTATCATGTCTTAATTTAAATGCATTACGCAGAACTGAAATATTAATTTTCATCCAGTAATTTCAAAGTATTACTAATTTCATAGTAAAGTATTTCAAAGTATTAGTAATCCAGTAATTTCAAAGTACTCACTGTAATGTATGCATAGAATCCTATAAAATAAATTAGTTCAGCGTTAATATTAGTACGTGTGCAAAAGTCAAAATAAAAAGGATAATGGCAATTTTCAGTCCAAAGGGGCAATTTGCCAAGAAAGAGTATTAATTTCCTTTTGGCATTTTGCGTTGAAATGTCGGTTCACTTTTCAAATTGTTGCAACCAAATATTAGAGCCCTGTATTATATTTAAAGAAATTAAATAATGAAGAAGCTGCATAAATGTATGTATATTTCTCCAAATGCGATAAACAACGGTACCTAGAGCCATCCAATTTTGAATAACGTACGTTTCCACCCGAATATGCGCATCTGGAAGCCCAAATTTGGAATTTCCTTATTAACTACTTCATGTTTTTTAAAACTTTAACGAATATTTGATGAACAAACTCAACGATTTAAAAGCGAGCAATGGCAACACTGACCAGAAAAAAAAAGTTGTCCCCAGCGCGCGCGATACTGTGTATCGAAGTTCTAAAGATATGTTCGTTTTAATATTATTTTGCGATATTGCTATTGAAGTGAATTTTACGGTTTAAGTGTGAAGAACATGATATTTAATAAATAAAGGTAACACACAAAACGTTAAAATCTGAAAACTTTCAGATTTATATTTATGTATATCTATCTATCTATCTATATATATATATATTTAGA
>KK121420.1:436247-463694 GCA_000611955.2 Stegodyphus mimosarum
TGTACCTTTCTTCAAAATGGAAATTAGAGAAAAATTCTCAAAGTTCTTTTAATTGAGCTGAGAAGTTGTTAATATTTAATTTAGTCTAAAATTTATTTCATTCTAAAACTAAAACTTATCCTAAAATTTCCGCATATATAAACATCTTGCAAGATTAAGCTAGTCAATGCGAATACTGTTAAAGTATTTTCTAAATGATTAATAATCTTGAAAGAATAGAAGGAATAAAAAAATAATCAATTAACAAAAAAGGGATTTGTCACACTTTTATTTTAAAAACCAAGCAATAACATTCCAGTGCGTTTCAAGATCACAGTTAACCGAAAACATTAATTTTTAAATTTTCAATTATAAAAACGAGAATTTAACCCATTTTTTAATAGTTTTATAAATCTTTAAAGAAATCTGAGATATTTCAGATTTTAAATTACCCTTAAATGGATGTCCTTTCATTTAGAGACACATAAACGTTTCCAGAGTATTTAGGCTAATACACCGTTGGGCTAAAATCTTTAAAAACTGCATATCTTTAGAATTTCCGAGTCTCGCTCGCTGGAGATAAAAAGTGTTTTATTCCGCAAAGTATTGCAACTGTTCGCTTTGGAATTGCTGAGCCTTTTACTCAAAAATTCGTTTTTATAAAATATAAAACAGACGAAAAACAAATTCCAAGTGAGAGCTTCCAGCTTTCCTTGTTCGGGTGGAGGACTATGTTATTCAAACTTTGATGACTGCAGATACCGTTGTTTATTACAGTGCGAGAAACATTCATATATTCATGCAGATTCTTTATTATTTAATAGTTTCTTTAAATATAATATTTGGTTAATAATACTTAGTGGCAACTATTTGAAAAGTGACGCATCGCATTTAAGTGATTCCACGCAAAATGACGTTTCGAGATTAATAGCTTTTCTGGGCTAACCGCCCTTTGGATTTAAAAAAACACTTTATTCTTGTGAAAAGGTTTACATGAGTGTAGGACTGTTTTTACTTCCTTAAATACGAAGTAAAGTACCGTTCTACTGAGTTACAATACTTCGTATTGTAACTCATTGTATTATTGTATTGTAATCAAGAAAAATTTGGTGTATCGTTATTTCAATGAAAATATCCATTTCAACCGTTCTGGAAACCATTTGAACGATGTTTTTGCGTGACATGTGTACGTGTGGGCAGAATATAGGGCTCGTTTTACCAAAAAGGATTGTAGAATGTAAAATAGATTTTAAATGGATTCAGAATAGACTTTTTCCCTTGACATCTGTACGTACGTAAGTACGTACGAATCTATGTCGCATAACTCAAGAATGAGTAGTCATAGAACGTTGAAAGTTTGTATGCGGGACTGCTATAACGTATAGTTGTGCAGCTCGTTTTTTCGTTGCAATCGGCTGCACCAAATCATATATAAATGTATTTATGTATATTCCCACTCTGTTACCTGGCTCGGTGAGCTTAGTTTTCCTATTCTTATATGTTGGTAAATTGTGCATTTTTTTGCTTTAAGGGGACTATGGACTTTAAAATAGCTAAAAATCTATCAAAATGTTGAATTTGTTTTTTCCCTCTGGTAACATTCCATATACGTAGCTACATCGTATGCAAAAAACCGAGTTCAAATATTCTAATTTTTAAAGAAGTTACAAGCATTTAAACTGTGCAAACAACGAAAACTTTGCTCTTTAAATTTCGGAGAAAATGTAACAAAAACGTATTTCAACAGTTATTTACTAATGTTATAATTTATATATTTGTCCAAAAGA
Source organism: Stegodyphus mimosarum (assembly GCA_000611955.2). Classification (NCBI taxonomy): domain Eukaryota; kingdom Metazoa; phylum Arthropoda; class Arachnida; order Araneae; family Eresidae; genus Stegodyphus; species Stegodyphus mimosarum. Next base: position 438,014 of record KK121420.1, read on the forward strand.
AGTGTTTTATTTCTAAAAACAATGGCTAGAAATGTCAGTACTGACAACTATGGATTTAACTTTGGTTATGTAACTGCTACACGTGTAGAACAGGAGGAAACAAACTCGTTTTCTCTACTCGTTTAAAAAAAACGTGATCAACGTCACTTGAACCAAAGCAAAAACAGAAGTTTAACTGCTTGAGAAAAACAGAAATAGTTAAAATTGTAAAGCATTAAAAGATAATGTAAATATAACAAATGAAGGTAAAATATATAGTGCGGGTGAATTTTAAATGTTTCATTGAATGTAATGCATAAATTGTTTCTACCTATAACTTCGAATCACATACCAATTTGCGATATGTTTATTTTTGTCATATTAAATATGATGTAATTAAAAATAGTTAAGTAACACGAAAATGTTATCTAGTGTTTAAAAATTCACATTTAAAATCAATTGGCTGTTTCTCATGACCATGTATTAAAGGTAAGTTTGAAGAAAAACTTTAAATCCGGTTTTCTCAAAACAAATTTTTTCGCAGTTAGTATGTTCTCAAAATGCTCCATGAGACACATTTTTAATTAAAAATGAATGATATTTGAAAGAAACTATCTTGTTATATTTTGCAGTAGATATGTGTATGCATTTTTTTATATGAAGTTATTTTCATTCACTTGCTTCATTATCTTTAAGATGCCCTTGTTGCAGTAAAAGTCCGTGAACACTCTATTCACAGGATATGTGATAAAAAATGAGTAATGCCCTCTCCGGGATTTGAACCACGGACCTCTTCATAAGTGCCGAGTTGGCTGACCTTACAGCACGAAGGCATACTAAGAAGGCCGGAGAAATACCTTATATCTTTTTTCTTTTTTATGATGGCTCTTTCGGCACATGACCAATCAAGCGGCTAATTTTCAAAGAAATAATATAGCGAATATAAAAAAATGGTAACTTCTAACAGTCTATCGAAATCCTAAAGACATGCTGTTTTAAAATATTTTACGATTTTGCTCCTGAAGTTTATGTGGCATAAGTGAGAAGAAAGCAGTGTTAATAATAATACTAATGAGATTTTTAAAAATATACTTAGCAGAAGTGAGACCAAGAGCAGATTGTTAACTTGAGAGCTTAGCGAGAACATAAAAACTCAGAAAATCCTTTGGTGCGACGAAGAAATCTGAGTCCTTTCAGATTTTATCTCTTTTTCTTTATTAATTCTTAATTTATGCTGTCTCGTTTTTCAGGAATTATAAAACACGTTTTATCTGAAAACCACAAATTTAAATAAATCTTAATTTCTCAACAGCGTGTTAGAAATCACCTGAAAAACGTGTTTCTTAATATTTCTTATTTTTTTTATTATTAATAGGATGTTATCTAATTTCGCATTTTAAAAGCAATTAATTATAAGTTCTCCTAGCTGAAATGCTTAATGTTGACATTACGTTAAAGTAGCATTTTAATAAAATATTTTTGCAAATGAAATAACTGACATAAATAACCTAACAACATCCTGTTAGCACTGAAAGAAGATAAATTATATTCGTAATATATCTTAAGCAATTTGCAATGATAACAAAAATAAAATGTTTCAACATGTTATTTAAATTACATAGCAAGATTTAAGAGTCATTTATCATTCATCATATTAGTTTTGTTTAAGGAATAGATTATAAAATGCTGCCATTCAGGGAAAGCAAAAGACAGGATAATTTGTTGCTTAGTTGCAAAAATAATTTCATCATTGTTATTTATTTTTTATCTACTTAGGTATAACTGAAAATAAAATTGCAAAATATTTAACAATAAGATATGCGGCAAGATATTATGACAGCTGTCAGTGAAATAACAACATCGTTTATTACGTACCATACTGGTCGTAAAAAAAGATATATAACAAGGAAGAAAAGTGAATGAAAACTTCATTTAGAATTCCATTAACAGGTTCACTTTCAAATTTTTCTGTTTTTCCATCATTTGGACATTTTCATTTTATGTGTAATGCCGCTTACTCCAGAATATTACCGTTCGTAAAATAATAAAAATCTGATGCGGATACAACATGATTTTCTTTTAAACTTATTTCCATGAATTTCATTAGAGACATATTTCTCATTCAATCAATTCAGCTCTCACTTAGCGTCAAGCCAAAAATGCATTGCAAGATCTCGCTGGCCCAACTTGTCAGACACTGGGGTAGTGATGCCGGCTATGTGTAAAATTACACAGAAACGTAAGAAGGGGTTATAACCCTTTTTATTGTTTTCTTTCAAAGGACAAATACGTCTACTTGACGTTCACGAACTGCGCCAACTCGGCGGTAAACTAAAACAGAATGTAAAACTGAATGTAATAACTAGATGACGATTATCAAACACTACCGACGAGGTTCTGAGATCCTAAAATAACCGCGTTTTTAACTACCGCTGAGATTTAAGCAAGATTTCTGATTAAACGGTTGAAAATTAGCACTTCTGCAAAGCTAGGCACACAGGCCGACACGCGCTGATTGAAATTCTACCGAGCAATCTCTCCAGCGTAGCTTCAAAGCAAGACTTTTTCATGCTCGTTTCGTCTACTATTTAACTCAACTAGCTTCCGCTAAATTTGAATAAACTGCGCGTGCTACTAAAATTAACATACTCTGGCAGGGGCATTTCTAGGGGAAAAATGAAGGCTGAACAGGAAAGATAAACTTAAAATAAATGTTAGTTAAAATAAATATAAACCCTACAACATAAAAAGTAAAATCATCTTCATTAAAAATTGTATAGTATAGAAAAACATAAAACAGCAAATTCTTCTAAAAAGAATTTAAAAAAATTTTACAATTAAAATTAGTTTCCTCGCAAGAACAAGCAACTCGGCTAGGCGGCAAGAAATCAGATTTTTTGGTTCACAAAACTGAAAGTTTATTTTTAGTTCCACCCCACTTTAGTTACAAAAGACACTGAAATTGGTGCGCCAGCTGTTTTAATTGACTGTTCTACTACTAGATTCGTAAACAAATGGCGGTTTTGTTAGACTTAGTACCACCCAATTAACTTTTAAATTGTATTTAATTCTACAACTACTGTATAAAGATTAAGGGGACATATGACATAAAAATTTTCGAATTTTCAATTTTGCGCTACAAAAATAAAGTAGACTCAGACGATTCCAAAAATATATAATTTATGCATGTTTCGAAATTTTAAAAGGGCGAAATCTCTCGTTTAAAATGTAAAGAAGCACTGGCACGCCCACAAGTTTAAAGGGACAGATGTTTTATCGTTGTTTATTATCACTTGCACATACAGATGTTTTAGCAGTTTTTATTACTTCCTTGGTCAGAATATGATTCTTTGAAAGACATTTGGCAACACGTTTTTAAATTGGCTTATTCACTAAGCTGTGTGGTGGATAATTGTCGAATTTCGTATTTACAACTTGGCTTTGTTTAATTTGTGTTTCGCTATTCTTTTCGTTCTTTTTCATTTAAATTCGTGCTTTCTGTGTTTATTTTTGATTGTTTTATTGTGTTATGTTAGTGAATAAAAGTTTTAAATAAGGAAATGCCGAGAAAAAAATCATTCGGGAAGAGAAAATATATCGGAAATCAACATACATATGTGAAAGATGTTACCCATAATGTAAGTAAGTCTCCCCTAAATATGAGTGCATCTGAGTACAAAATCGGCATAGTTAATGGCGAAGATGAGTTCTTAGAGTCTTAGAAGAGTAGAAACTTTATAATTGAAACATTATTGCATTTATTGAAGGCATTTGCAAAATGTAAGAACTGTGGGAAATGTGATTCTTTTGATGTGATAGACCAAAGTAATTCCCGCAGAGGACTTGCAGTAAGTTTACTGTATTTGTGTACTGCATGTGGATATTCTACGAGTAGTATGACATCTAAAAAATCTAAAAGATGCTATGATGTTAATTTACGCCTTACTTATGCAATGCGTTGCATTGGTAAAGGGAAGAAAGCTGCAGAGACATTCTGCGCTGTTATGAACTTACCCCCTCCGCCAAGTGACTTTCAGAAGTATAACAAAATTTTGTTACCTGTATTATCAGAAATTGCTGAAGAATCCATGTTGAAAGCTGTTAAAGAAACAGTTGCAGATAACAGTGGAAATGCTGACATTCCAGCTGCATTTGATGGTACCTGGCAGAAGAGGGGTCATTCTTCACTGAATGGTGTTGTGTGTGCCACCTCTGTTTTTAATGGAAAAATTATGGATGTAGAGTGCCTAACGAAGTATTGTCCATTATGCAGAAACAAGCAGCATGCATCCCATGAATGTGTGAAGAACTTTGAAGGGTACAGCGGAGGTATGGAAGTTGATGGCGTTTTGAAAATCTTTCAACGTTCAGAATCTAAACGTGGGGTGCGTTATGTAAAATACTTAGGTGATGGGGATTCAAGAGGCTACAAAAAAGTGTGTGAAGAAAACGTTTATGGGTTTGATACTACTATTGAAAAATTAGAGTGTATTGCCCATGTACAAAAAAGAATGGGTTCAAGATTGAAAATTATTTGCAATGAAGTAAAGGGTGAGAAACTATCCGATGGCAAGAAGATTTCTGGTCGTGGGCGTTTAAGCGAAGCTGAAATCATGCGAATACAAACATATTACGGTTTAGCAATTCGTCGCAATATCAATACTTCATTAGATGAGATGGTGAAATCTGTGTGGGCAATTTATTTCCATAAATTGTCCACAGACGCAAATCCTCAGCATGGTCTTTGCCCTACAGATGATGATTCTTGGTGTGGCTACAATAAAGCCATATCAGCTGGTAAAATGTATGTCCATAAACATTCTTTGCCAGAACCTGTCTTACTAGCCATTAAAAATGTGTTTAGAAGTCTGTCTGACAAAAAACTGCTGTCAAAGTGCTTACACGGACGAACTCAAAACCCCAATGAAAGTTTTAATAATTGCATCTGGATACGCATACCAAAAACTGTTTTTGTGAGTATTATCACCTTAAAATTGGGTTTGTTCGATGCCATAATATGTTTTAATGATGGTGTACAAAGCCGGAGTAAAGTAATGGAATTATTAGGAATGCAACCAGGGTTTTATATGGTAAAGAGTCTGAGAAAAATAGATTGTCTTAGAATTCGTGAGGCCCAGCTCGCTTACCAAAAGCTTTCTAAAATGGCCAGAAAGAAAAATAAATTTATAAAACAAAAACAGTTTGATGTAGAAATGTCAATTCAAGATGATTATGGTGCAGGAAAATATTAAAATGATATTTTTTATAAATTATTAGTTTTTAAATGTTTTTTTTCGTTTTTCTCAAAATGTGTTTTTCTTAACTTTCGGTACATTTTTCTTGAAAACTATTCGACCTGGAAGGTGCCAATTTTCCATAGTTGTTTATCATTACTATTTCTTTGAAACTATGCAGGATATAAAATTTACGAGCATTAGTATTGGATATATTAATAATTTAATACTAATTTTTTTGTGATTTTTCAAAGCATTTTACTAATTTATTTTTAATATTTTTTCTTTTTAAGTAAAATGTAAAATACTGCTTATTATTCTTAAATGATATATTTTTAACTACCATGCTCGATTTGAGGAAGATTGGGGCAGTACTTTTTAAGAAAAGTGTACCGAACTAGCACATTGTCCGATGAGATTCGTCAAAGGTAAGTGAAATTAAACAACTGGTTTTTAAAAATATTAGGCATTTAATATATATTTTATGTGTTTTCTATAATCTGTAATCTATGCATTTTAAATGAAAAAAAGAATTATGTGTATAAGTTTATTTTGAGAAAAGTTATACCTTAATAACTTTCGTCTCGAAATAGTTGCATTTTGCCAGTCGACATGTCACATGTCCCCTTAACTGTATAAAGGCATCAAAATTTTAACCAGAACATAAGACCAACGTAATTCAATCCCTTTTAAAGCAAATAATTCACAATAGTCGAACGTATAAGAATAAAAAAACTGAGCTTACACTGCCGGGTAACAGAATGGGTATATATATATAACATTTTGAGTAGGCTGATTGCAACCAAAAAGGGAGACGCACAACCACATGATATAGCGGTTCCATAAAAAATTTAAACGTTCTGACGCTACTGGTTTTTGAGTTATGCAACATACATACAAAGAGAGTTTTTTTCGTGACGTGTCTGCATATGGCATACGTACGTCACAATCCATTTCAAATCTAAATCCATTTCAAATTCATTTTACAATCCGCTTTGGGGAAAAAAAGTTGTTTATTCTGCCCGTAAGCACAAATGTCACGCAAAAACATCGTTCAAATGGATTCGAAGGTAGTAAAAATGGATATTTTCATTGAAATATGATACCTGAAATTTTTCGCTATTAAAATACTTCCTTTACTTCGCACAAAGAAGTAAAAAAGAAGACACTAATAGATAACCAACATTCTATGTAGGTTAGAACACTGTTGTGTTTAGCAAACAGTTTAACTTCAAATTCTCAAATCAGCAAAATTTAGCTGATTATATCTATCCCAAATTTTAACAATAGGGATTTAGCTTAGTTAAGGCAAATAAAACTAGGTGCTTTTTAATTTTTATTTATTACCTGCTCTGTCTTTAACCCTTAGAAAACCAAAGCCATCGCTAACCTGTATGCTTAAAATACCGAAACGCCCGTCCCTGTCCAAGACCCGTTAATATTTCGTCCGTTTTCGCCTCTCCCCGTCGATTAAAGCACAAAGAAGTGTGAAGATTTTAAATAACATCCTTTCTACTTTCTAACAAAGAAGCTGCCATTAGCCTTTTAGGACAAGCTGTCTGCAATAAACTGATACAATGCATTTGGGGAAACTGCACCTACTACTGCATACCTTAGGGAGAGAGAAGAAACGGCATCGCAATCTCGGCCGTTTCAGGCAGCTGTGGTTGTTTGAATGAAAGGCCATCTCGAGGGTTTTGGTCTTCAAATGGTTAAGCACTGCAAGGAAAGGGTCAGGTACCCCTTGGAGGTTTTTTTAGAAGAAACTAGCTCTTATCAACGTTACACATAGGAAAACCCCCAAAAACCGCCTATGCACCCAGCCCATTGACACAGACACGAACTCCGGACTCAGTTAAGTCTTCAGCGGCTTTTACTGCTTTCTTTTTGCCACTAGTGGATCAAAACTGGATGTTTTTCATATACTTTTAAAGAAATCTACTTTTGTATAGAAAGGATATGGGTAAGATTTTATTGTAATTTTTCTTCCAAGTTCGTAAATGTCGTTATTGTAAATATCTATTTATGAAAATGTTACAGTTCGTATTTTGCTTCAGTTTTATATAACTGACGATATTTGTTTTTTGCCAGCCTGTGGCGTTTTATTTACTAAATTTCAGTTAAATTCTTGTGACGATGATAACTTGCCGTATGAAACGCTGCTTATTTTGGAATCAAATTGTAATTAATTACAGGCAAATCATTACTCGCCAGATGTAAAATTCATTTTATTTGTTTATTTTTTGAAAAATAAAAGAATTAATTTTGATCTGTTTATACAATTTATATCTACTTAGAATCCCACTCTACGTTATCAGCTGATCATTTAATGTCTGTTGCCACATTTTCACTCATAATGTGAATTCCTTTTATAATGTCTTGTGTGCTCTGTTATCATAAACTAAGCTCAACGTTAGAAGACTATTTGGAGAATAAAGACTTAAAGTATGACAAAATCAGGAGGAGGGTGTAAAGAACCCTTAATTAGCTTACACATTAATTTCCCAGATGGCACCAACTTGTGCTTACAACTGCCAACACTTTTGGCTTAAATCAAAAGGTAATGATTTTCATGAGTTAACTATCACACAGGCTGCCTGTGAGCTCACCGTCACAGATATCTAATTACAAAGTAGCAACATGGCTCTCAGGCAGGCAGAACACGCTCTGATTTCACCTTCCGAAACCTTCCCTTTAAATACTAACTTCTTTCTACATCATTTGAATACAAGCGTGATAGATAATTTACATTCTGGCAAGAAAGTGTAAGTTTAAAGCAAGAGCGATAAGAAGTTATTAAGTAAATTAAATAAATCCCCACGTTCTAATTGGAAAATGAATACAGAATTAAAATTACACTAAAATGTCTAATTTGCTCTATTGTCTGCAGAATAATAAACTATTAGAACTTTTAACATAAAGTTATTTCTCCCGCCTTCTTCGCATGCATTCGTGGAGCAGTGGTCAGCACGCTAGGCGCGTATTCCAGAGTTCCGTGGTTCGAGTCCCGGTGAAGGCGTTACTCGTTTTTGATTTCTCCTGCTTTTAAAAAATACCTAATGTCACTACACTGACGCCCGAACTAAAAAGGTGGTAGATGATGAATTCTCTACCATCAGGTTTTGGATCCCCAAAACCCCAGGGGCCCTTTAAAAGGGGGAGTATATAAGGTACTTCTCCCGCCTTCTTCGCATGCCTTCGTGGTGTAGTGGTCAGCACACTCGACTCGTAACCGAGAGGTCCATGGTTCGATTCCCGCGAAGGCGTTGCTCATTTTTCATCTTTCCTGCTTCAAAAACCTAGTGTCTCTACAGGTCAGCTGCAACAAATGACTAGAATGTACATTATTTTTAGGCGTTATTATGTTGTGCTCTAAATAGTTTAAATCAAAGGCTAGAGAAAACAAAAGCTCTCAGGATCTAAATTTTCCCCTAACATTAGAAGTTTAAAATTGATTTATGTAATGGAAGATTCTGCACAAACTATACTTATCTCAAATATAGCCAGGCCGCTGTGATACCAATGTGTCGATGACAGAACTACCCCGAAACGCAGTATTATATTTCATATATTCTCATTCGAAAATTCTCTTTAACACGATGCTCGATAGCTTTCCAAATACTCAAACATTAGAAGCTTACGGACAGGGTTGGGATTAAATGAAATTTCAAAGAAGTGGAATTGTTTAAGCAAAGTGTTGATTTAAATAACAACCCTGTATGTTAGATACTGAAGTAAATTTTCAGACAAGTACAATTTTTAAAACATTAGCACCAAATGGAATCAGCTGTGTTTATTTTAGGACACGTCGTTTTCTATTCGGATTAGTTTTTGTTGCTGTACAGTTACGGATTCACCGAACAGTTTATTATCGTTAGTCGTTCATTTAATAATTCGTAGCTCAGTGACCTCAAATTGACTGCTTCTAAAGCGGATTTATGAAGGCCGCGATCACGTTTCCCGCAACTTAATTAACACTGCTGTAGCATTATTTATTATGGCAAGAATTTTGAGGAACAGTTTACGATTTTAATGACTTTCAGTCCAGTTTTACAGTACTCTCATTACCATTGAAAATGAATATGGGTAAGGACCCAGGAAATCTAAAAATACCGCTGATTATTTTACACTATGATATACATTTTATTCAAATATTTGAACATAGGGATTTTAATAATGTTTTTTAGTAACTGTCAAAAGATAAATACCTTCAATTATGAATTTCTGCAATAAGAACAATGGCTTTGTTTGAGAACACATTTATCTATCTCTATCTCTATCTCTCTCTCTATATATATATATAAATTTACATTACATTTATCTATATATAAATAAATACATTTATCTACATATAGAGAGATAGACAGATAGATAGAAAAATGTATTCTCAAATAAAGTCTCATCAAAACAAATTCTCAACTTAAGAAAGAATATCTGTTTGTGTGTTTGCTCGCGATTAAAGCTATCGTCACCAAACTTTCTACAATTCTTTTCTGGATCCTGGAGAAGGTCTACGTCCATTTTTTTCCAAAACAAAACTTGTTAAAATCGAATATATTAATTACAAACTCTGAAAAAGTAATTTTCGCCTTCATTTTTCCGAGTAGCAGCAATCTCGCACGCTGGAGATAAGAATCTGCTTTATTTCGAGAAATGTTGCCACTGCTCGCTTTCAAATAATAGAGTTCGTTAATAAAACATTTCGAAGCTTTACAATGAAATAAAAATAGCACTGCCAAACGTTAAATACATTATTCCCGATTCCAGAAATTCGAGGGAAGCTATTTCGACTGTTCCCATTTTCGTGCGACTTTAATAAGCCGAAATATTAATTAAAAAACTCTGAAAGCGCACATTTTAGCACTCAATTTTCCGAGTGGCAACAGTCTCGCGTGTTGGAGATCAAAATGCTTTATTTCGAAAAGTGTTTCTACATCTCGCTTTCAAATCGTAGAGTTTTGTTAATCAAAACTTTGTAAGTTTTACAAAATATATATATATAAAGAAGAATGCCTGTTTGTGTGTCTGTTTGATTGCTCTCTGTTATTGATTTCTGATCAATTATGATCAATGTTTTGCCGCATTTAACCTACTAAAATTTAATATATGTGAAATACTGTATGGAACTGGAGCTTTTGCGATCATTTTTTTAGCAAGATAAAAATCATTAAAAACTGCGTGCCATTGTTGCTGATATAATGAGAGATAATTAGTTTATTTTTCTATAAAACAATTTTTATGAAGGTTCCTTATCGCATCAGACTAAAAATGTATGACTATGAATCATATTTTATGCACCGTTATTAGAGAAGGATTACGGCGGTACTTTCTCTGTTGTTAGATAAGTACTCTCAATCTATCTTAACTGATATCGGGTACTTCTGCTAGTATATGAATATTTTTATTTCTTGAAATGAGACTGAGTAAGGATAAAGAAAAGAACCAGTTTGATCGATGCGCATCTCTAATTCCTGATAAAGATAATTTCTAGTAATATTTCTCGAAGGTTATAAACTTTCTGAAAATCGAAACGCCAAGCAGTGTAGCTGAAAGCTGTTGTAAGAATTAAAGGAATTTATAATTATTTACATACAAATCTCTGTATTTTTTCTGCATGCGTTATAGAATCATTAGGTTGTTTTGAAGTAGGAGACAAAATGCTGAGCAATGCCTTCACCGGGAATCGAAAACTGGACCTCTGGAATACGCGCCGAGTGTGTCATCGTTACACCACGAAAACAGGCAGAAAGGAAAGAGAAAATATATTATATACAACCCCTTCTATAGGGCGACTGTGGAATAAGGGACCTAATCGCGAAATTCGAATCATCGAATGAATCATCGTCCACCATCGTGAAGAATCATCGTCCACCACCTCTTAGTTCGGGTGCCACTGCAGAGACATTATGTTTTTTTAAGCAGGAGTTGTGAAAAATGTGCATTGCCCTCGCCGGGTCGCGAACATGGATCTTTCGAATACGCGCCGAGTTTGTTGTCGTTACATCACGAAGGCATGCAGAAAGGAGGGAGAAAATACCTTATAGCCTAAAAAAAGTTTAATAAATAAAAGATAAATATTAGGTTGCCATTACTCATTCTCAGATTTTTCTTACATGGAATGTTTTCATAATTTGTTTGTTTTTAGTTTAAGTTTAAACTATGTTATTTAAAGATTAATTCAGCACGTTAGGTACATTTGAAATAAATAAATTTAGCTTCCAGTGCATTTAAATTACAATGTGCAACCAACAGAAAATGTTTCAAGATCACAAACTTTAGAACTGAAACAGAAAATTGATATAAATTTGAATTTTCCCTTCTGTGTGACCACTATTACCATTTATGTATATTTCAATAAATATTTAGCAAATAAAATTTCTAATTGAGTTAAAAATTCCATTTTGTTTAAAAAACTTTAAAGAACACTTTTTGGTATATCAGTTGCTTTTAGAATGTGCAATCGGTCCTCATACAATTAGAGTTTGGAACTACTGGCCTAGCCAACAGCCTCCCTGACTTTCAATCCTTATATGTTTTGGCTGCTTAAGAAATGTTATTGATCATGGAAGTGTTACAACTTTGGCGGGATAAAAGGACCACTGCATCTGCGAAGAATCATAGAAAATTAATTTTAATCAGCTATAGAACACATTTCTCATCTGCTTCAACTTGTACAAATTCAACATAGAAGAAGCTTGAGTAGATTTTTTATAAATTCCGCACTGCTTAATTGGTTTTTTAATATAAAAATCATATATGATACTCTGTAATTCATGTGATCACTCAAATTAGATTAGATTTTTATTTCTTAAAGCATTAAGAGATGTACGTTTCATTGATTTCTCTAACAATGCTTCTAAATGCATTATGAGAGGTATTTATAAACATTACAAGAGATAGTTGGAAAACTAAATTGAAAGATTTAATAAATATTTGAAATGGTTTTTGTTGTTTATTTAATTTATTTACTACGTTCCATTTCTCTATTTTGCAATAAATGTGACAATTTAGCTGGTTTTCAATTATCAAGCTAAATATTGTTTATTGAATTGTATTATTGTATCAGCGAGCTCAGCCCCCAGGCCACCTAGCTCACATAAGCCGGCCATCTGAATGAAAGGAGGACAGACCAATCCAACTAAAATATAGGAGCCAGCAGGACGGTTCCGCCCCCTCAAAAAAAATCTGAAAGCTCTCGGATTTTACATTACGCCCAAAGGGGAGTTTATTTAATGTTTTTGTGTTAGCTTTATTAGTCCAAACAGGCTTTGTCCCTGAAGGACTATTGTTTTCCTTTTGCGATTTTGCGTCGAATCACTAAAAGCGTTGTATTACTTTTCAAACTGTTACCACCAAATATTGCAGCTCTGTATTATATTTAACGAAATTAAAAAATGAAGAATCTGCGAAAAATCTGAGAATTCCCCGTAGTGAAATTAAATAATGGAGAAATGTATGCATATTTCTCCAAATGTGATAAAACAACGGTACGTAAAGCCATCCAATTTTGAATAACGTACCTTTTCAACCGAATATGCGCATCTGGTAGCCCAAATTTGCAATTTTTTTTATTACCTATTTCATATTTTGTAAAACTTTAACGAATTTTTTATGAACAAACTCAAACGATTTGAAAGCGAGCAATGGCAACACTACTCTACGTTGAAAAAAAATTTTATCTCCAGAGCGAGGAACTGTGTATCTGAAATTTAAAGATAGACTCATTTTAAAATTATTTCGCGATATTGCTGTTGAACTGAATTTTATGGTTTAAGTAACAAGAACATGATATTTAATAAAGGTAACACACAAAATGTTAAAAAACCGTTCCTGTGGACGTAATTTAAAATCTGAAACCTTTCAGATTTTTTATTCATTTATTAAATATCACATTCTTCGCAAATAAACCATAAAATTCAATTTAACATCAATATCGCAAAATAATTTTAAATTGGGCATATCTATAGAATTTCCGATACACAGTCTCACGCATTGGAGTTAAAAGTGTTTTTTCTGTACAACGTTGCCATGGCTCGCTGTGAAATCCTGGAGTTTGTTGATCAAAAATTCGCTAAATTTTTACAAAATATGAAATCGATAATAAAACAAATTCGAAATTTCAAATTTGGGCTTCCAGATGCCCATATTCGCAGTAGGATTACGTCTTTCAAAATTCGATGGCTGTAGGTACCGTCGTTTTATCACAACGCGAGAAACATGCATACATTTATACACATTCTTCATTATTTAATTTCTTTAAATATAATACGGGGCTTCAATATTTGGTGGCAACAGTTTGAAAAGTGAACCGACATTTAATATTTCCGACTCAAAATGCCGAAACGAAACCAACAGGGAGAAAGCCCCTTTGGACTAGGGAAAAAAATCAACAAATTTAAACTAGCTCCACAGACACGTGCCTGAAGTATAAAATATAGTAGAGCTGTTAAATTTAAATAACACTCGTCAGAGATCTCAAACACGTACATATCCCTTTCCAAATAAAACAAAAATAAATGTTGATCTAATTCTCAATTCCAATAGTCTCCTAATTCATATTGATAATGTTCATTATTAACCTAGCATATCTTCTTGCTTTTCCCTTTTTCTTATTAACATTTTGCATATTGAATGATCCATACTTTCCCCTCACACTCCCCGTTTCTACACAGTTCTCAACAAAGTGTTGAGTTTGTATTCCATCAAGGTAGGTTTTTAATTTGTACTTTTTCTATTACTTCTGACTTACTCACGCATCTCCTTTCTTCGGGATGGCTATATAAACTTTTGAGACGAGCGTAGACGTGTGTTGCTGTTACTAATCTTACAGTTTTGAATCAGATTAAGCCCACGAAACTCATCGTGGCAAGGATTCAGCATTGTACACTGCGCAAAAAAATGGGACAGTTCTATCTCTCCCATTCTATTGGCTCGATTAACAAAATTCAAATTGCGTTTTCCATGTCTCGAAAGCGCGACTTAGGATATGTATTAGATTTATATATAGCATTGTTATAATATGGGTATTTTGACACAAAATCGGACTTTTTCTGATATGACATGCCAATTTTTTCCATATTTCGATTATATGACTCAAATTTTGCCAAACTACCAAGTTTCGTAAAAATCGCACAAGTAGTTTTTAAAAAAAATTAGCTCTCAAAATCATAGGTCCTCCATGTTAATTCAATTTGGTATGCATTTATTAATATCTCTTTTTTAATTACACTTGATTCCTTCTTTCACAGTTCGAAATTTAGGTTCACTCCAAACAAAATTCGCCCATTTCAATGATTTATTTTTAAAATTTGCCTTTTAAATAATTTTTATAAATTTTTTGAAAAAACTTTTGAATTATAACTTGTAGGGTTTATATTTATTTTAAATAACATTTATTTTAAGTTTAAATCATCTTCCCTGTTTAGCCTTCATTTTCCCCTAGAAATCCCCGTGCCAGAGTATGTAAATCGTAGTAGCACGCGCAGCTTATTCAAATTTAGCGGAAGCTAGTTGAATTAAATAGTAGGCGAAACCAGAGTTTGGGAGTCTTGCTTTAAATTTTTGAATTTTACCATAAATTTCGCATTAAATTTTATAAAATTTTATATTTAAGCATAATTTGAGTTGCAGAATCGAAATATGGAAAAACATTGGTATGTTATTTCAGAAAAAGACCCATTTTGTGTCAAAATAACTATGTTAGTCTAATGTTATATGCAAATCTAATACATATCCTAAGTTACGCTTTCGAGACATGAAAAACGCAATTTGAATTTCGTCAATCGGCCTAGTAGAACGGGAGATATTAGAACTGCCTTTTTTTTCCTTCTTTTCTTTTTTTTTCCGCATTGTACTTCCGCAGAAATATATGTAGGTTACAGACGTAATGGTTAACTGGAAGCGGAGAGTCCGAATCTGTGAGCTAAAGTTGCTTGCTGTCTGACGGACGTCATTCGGAGTTTGGGCCTAAGTATGGCGGAACAAGCTGGACGATGGAGCCCTCGAGAAAGGAGCAGCGTATGACTATTAATGTTTAAATCCTGACCAGTGTAAGCTGATTCCGGGGAAGTCTTGTTCAAAACGGTAAAAGAGTTTAATTGAAAGCTTAGCACAGAGACAGTCAATCTGGTCCCTGCCGCTCACTAGTGAGCGATTTAATTTTGTGCGGTAGAGTCTTTTGTGCAGCCAATGATGAAAGTCCGTTCTCCAGCGTGCAGCTGTATCTCTCACTCATATATTTATAAGTTTTACCAATTCTCTTAGGTGACTATAGCGTGAATACATCTGTGACTATAGCGTGCGTAATGGAATTATCACATCTTAACAAAGCTTCAGTTTCCCGAGAAACAAATTTCTGCTTTTCCTACCACTGAAAGATTCCTAGCTGAAACAATTTCGCTGGAGCCGATGTCCCGGCTACCTACACGGGACAAAAATTTTCTGTCTTTTATAAATGTAAGCAAATTATAAATAAATAACTAAATTTAACTATAACTATTATCTGTATTATAAGCATTTTTACTAAGCCTCCACTCAAAAAATTATTTTGCAATAAAGTTAAATTGAGTTATTACGAAACCCGGGGAGCGGTAAGGAAATTTTATTATCTACAAAGTGGGCGGTAGGTATAAAACAAGTTGACTACCCCTATGAGGTATTTCCCCTGCCTTCTTCGCATGCCTTTGTGGTGCAGTTGTCAGCGTATTCGAGACGTCCGTGGTTCGAATCCCAGTGAGGGCATTGCTCATTTCTCACTTCTCCTGCATCGAAATAACCTAACATCTCTACAATGGCTCCCGAACTAAAAGGGCGGTGGATGATGATTCTCCACCACCAGGGTTTGGCGATTGGGTCCTCTAATCCCCAGTCGCCCTTTTAAAGGGGAAGTATATGAGGTATTTCCCCCGCCTTCTTCCCATGCCTTCATGGTGTAGTAGTCAGCACATTCGACGCGTATTCGAGAGGTCCGTGGTCCGAAGCCCGGCGAGGGCATTGTTCATTTGTCACTTCTCCAGCATTGAAATAACCTAATATCTCTGCACCCCTAGCTTAGCATGTTAAAATTTGGAGTGTAATTCTGGTTCCTCTTATAGTAAAACTGAAGTGTTTATTTTAGCACAATCAAATGGACTGTTATCTGTATTTTTACGTTGATTGTCAAATAGAGACTGATTAAAGATTGTTAAGTTAAATTTTACTGTATTCTTGTGGGCATGAAATGTCTTTTTTTACCACGATAATGATTACTGTGTTAGAATGATGATTTTTCGTGTAATGAAAATTGGTGTCACCTAATAATTAAAACCGCAGACAAAGCTGTAATGGTTACAATAATCTAGACACCCATAAATCTAACCAGTAAGATGTTAGACACTTCCTAGAGGATATTTCCTGAAGTATTCCTTTCCAAATCCTCTGAATAATTTATGTATACATTTTAGTCACTCTAACTCACCGCTCAGTCTACTTACGGTTACAGTTACAGCCTGTTCTAAAATGACCCTCTTTAATAATGATCACCCAGAATTTTCGTTGCATTTAATGAGCAAAACATCATAGATTGGGATTGTAAATACTACTTAAATGATTTTACATCAATTTTTGCTATGCGCAGTAAGAACAATACTGAATTAGTTACGATATGTTACGATATTGTAAGTATGCTTATGTACAAAATTGTCTGTGCACTATTTTCTTCTCTATCTACACCATTAAAACTTTTAACTCACTCCGGATTTTCGCTTTGCTCAAAATAAGGAAATTCAAATAATAAAGTATAAAAGCAGAATTTCTTACCAACGCAGTATAAAAATGAACCTATCATTTCGGACACTCCAATTTCCTTAAAATCCAGAAGAGCGTGATAACTTTAGCACTAAAGTTCTCAATAAAATTTAGACTTATCTAAGCCCTTTAATGGAAAGTCACTTTGCCATCAGAAAAGCAATTATCTCCTTATTATGGATTTAATAGAATCACGATTTAGGTATTTAGCTAATGCATAGTAAAATAAGTCATAAACTTTTACCCGTTTCATAACGAACTTATAACGAATATTTTACAAAATTTTGATAATTGGTTTTTCTTCATTCAAGGGGTATTTCTAGAGCTTTTAAGAAATAAAACATTTTACTAGGAAATAAATATTGCTATCATTTGGTAGCAGTTATTGAAGTATTGACTTAAATGTAAAAAAATGGTGAGTAAAAGTTAGTTACAGAAGTCTAAGTTTCCGGAAAACTTTTCTACACTTAGTCCAACCGACATGTATATAGGATAAATTGAATTAATAACTTTTTATTTCATCATTTTTATTTTGAACTAATTGTTTATTTATATTTTTAACCGTTCTTTGATCCGCAGAGACAAAAAGAAATTTATTTATTAAGCTTTTATTTCGCATTCCAGAATAAATAAAACGTAAAATAAAACTTTCGCTTTTCTAATGAAATATTTGAATCAGTGAACTTTTATATAACTTTAAAGTGAAATATATAATGTGGCAATTAAGAACACGTAACGAATATCGAACATTAATTCATAATAACTCACCTACTACATTTGAAACTGATTTTTATTTTTTGTTGATATCTTTACAAACGTTTATTTTATTTTAAAACTTTGCTATCCTCTCTTATTTTCCATTTCCGGCCAGAATAAGCGCGAGTAGAATTGTGTATGCAAAGAAGTTGCAAACTGTGCACCGTTCGGAGCAGTTTCACTGCTTCGTTAATTCGAGACCCTCAGACCCGTCCCCCCCCTGGGAAGAGGGGTGGGAGACCCTGGAATCGTCCATTCTTAGCAGTGGCCAACACCAAAAAATGGCTAGTATAATATTGGGTAAGATTATTTAAGTTGCGTTTCTTGTAATAAGAGTCACAGTTAGCTAGGAAAAAAATAAGATGCTCCATATATTCTTCTGCGTTGTTTTATTATCTCCTGCGCTCTAGTTCTGTATATATATATATGTATATATATATATATATATATATATTAGTAGTGGCCAATGCCTAATAATGGTTAGTATAATATTGGGTAAGAATTTTTAAGTTTCACTTTTTATATTAAGAGTCACTATTAGCTGGAAGAAAATTAAGAAGGTGCTTTGTATATTCTTCTGTGTTGTTTTATTATCTCCCTCTCCCTCCTCATATATATATACACGATCTAAGTCGATTTGATAACACGATAGACTTAGACAATATAGATACAATAATATTTACGATGTAATATAAATTCACTGTTAGTTTTTAAAGTTAACTGCACATTTGGTATCTTTGACACTTAAACGTGTTGCCAATGATATTGTTACGTTTTTCTCCAAGGGTTGGCGGATTTGGAGTGAATAATGACGACACTCGATGAAGTATCGAAACACACTTTCTTGGTCAGTATTTTTCAGGACAGCTCCAAAATCACTTTTACAGTCGTCAACTAACAACTACAAACACGCTAAGACAATTAGCGACACATCCTTCAGACTATAACGGTGAAGACGGCTTCACAGCAATGCACTAGAGCACAGTTCCCGACTCTACTCGGTCGTTCTCGGAACTCCCCGTACTCTCGAGACTCTCCACGCTTGAAACTCGCGATGCATTCGACGATACGCTAGAGTACAGCTCCCGACTCGGTTCGGTCGTTCTCGGAGCTCAACACACTCTAAGCTAAAACTCGACGATGCACTGCCTCGCGATACACTAAGAGACTCGCTCGATGCACTCGACGACCAACTCGGCACTAGACTACGCACTGACTCTTAACTGACTCGTATTGACTCAACTGACTCCCTCTCCGAGTACCAGCAGGTTTTATATAGCTTTTAGCTTGTGTTCGAGAACGTTCTGGGCTAAACCAGGAAGAATTCGTTCTAGAAGGTTCTC
This sequence comes from Stegodyphus mimosarum, assembly GCA_000611955.2. NCBI lineage: Eukaryota > Metazoa > Arthropoda > Arachnida > Araneae > Eresidae > Stegodyphus > Stegodyphus mimosarum. The sequence goes on from KK121420.1 coordinate 457,110, forward strand.
CATGCGTCTATAGCATATCGCCAATTTTGTCGCCAAACGGGCGATTTCTCGCCAAATGTGGCAACCCTGACTTCATTTGCCATTTTCTGGCAACCCTGAACCTGCTATGCTGGGAAGCTATCTTACCGCACCTAGACATTTCGAAACAATAGTTTTGCTAACAATAATTTGAGATTGATGAGGTCTGAAGGAATTATTTTAGTACTTTTCTCATGTTTAATATCACACTTAAATTCTAACGGATATTTACTGTGAATGAGAATTCATTTAAACTGAAAATGACAGGCTCGTAGAATGTGAACAAGTTTTAAAAGCTTAAATTAATTTTTTATACGTTTCACGATTTAAATATACTTAAATTTGACACTAGAGGATTCAAAATATATTTTAAACAATTTTCAAGGAGTACTGTTATTTTTTTTTCAATATTTTGTATAATTTCCTACTTTAGATATCATTAATAACATTTCGTAATCCATGTAGTTAATTCCAAATTTGATTTAGAAACTTAATCAAACTATATTGAAAACAATTTACTCTTTCAGTGCATCACTCCTCATACACAAATATAAAGCCAAAATTACCTCTGATAAACCACTTGTGTATTATATAATATTTTCCATATGTCGCTTTCTTACCTTCAGCAATGCACATCGAGAAATTCCTGTCGAGTTCGGCAACACAATTTTCATTAATCTTTTCAACTTACGAACGCTTCTAAGGAATTACTAAGAAGTTAATTTTCTAAGGGTGTTGCAGTCAAATGAATTTACTTTATCTTCATTCGAACTGAAGTTAATTTCTATCAACCGATCTGCTTCGTTAATTATAAACACCTTTTCTGATCATTTATATCGTAACGTTGCTAATAATTTTCCTATTATGTATATTTGTGCACTATATATTTTGTTGATCGGAAAGTCATGTAGTATTTTGCTAACAGATGTCGTTAGTGCGTTCTTTGGAATAGAAGCACCCTGCGCATGCACCTAACTGAAATACTATATAAGGTCACACTTTTAACCCATTCAGTAAACAGAAAATGGTTCAATTCGAATGAGTTGGATAGATTCCATACTGAGTTGAAAAATGGAGGAAAAAACTGTTGGTTTTCGCTATATTTTGCTTTTTTATTTCCACAAAGGTAAGAATGCGACGCAAGCTTGTGAAACGTTGCGTAAAGTTTATGGGGATGATGCTCTAACGACACGTCAGTGCCAGCGCTGGTTTGCGAAATTCCATTCTGGAGATTTTGATGTGAATGATGCGCCTCTGTCAGGAAGGCCATTAAAGGCTGACAACGAAATAAAGCAATGGGTACGTCTAGCCCACGGTACATGACACGAGAGGTTACAGAGGCACTACACATTGCTCAATCAACCGTTCATGACCATTTAAAGAAGCTCGGATTCGTAAGCAAGCTTGAAGTTTGGGTTCCTCGTGAGCTGAAATAAATCCATTTGGTGAAGCGTTTGAACATCTGCCATTCCTTTCTTAAACGTGAAGAAAACGATCCTTTTCTGAAGCGTATGGTCACTGGTGACGAGAAATGAATATTTGGTTGATCGGAAAGTAGTCTTAGAACGCGCAGGTGGTCTTGGAAACAGTACGATGAAATACCTCACTCCACGGCCAAAAAGAACATACACAAGAAAAAGGTCATGCTGTCAGTGTGTTGGGATTTCAAAGGTGTTGTGCATTTCGAGCTCTTACCAAGGAATCAAACGATTAATTCAGCCGTGTACTGTCAGCAATTACACAAACGGAACAGGGCAATTAATCAAAAGCAGCCACAGCTCGTGAATCGTAAAGGCGTTGTGTTTCACCAAGACAAAGCAAGACCACACATGAGTTTGCTTATCCGCCAAAAGCTGTTGGAGCTTGGTTGGAGTGTGTTACCCCATCCATCGTACTCGCCTGACCTTGCGCCTTTAGATTGCCATTTGCTTCGCTCATTGCGGAATTCCTTGAATCATAAAACATTCGATTCCGATGAGGCTATAAATTGGTACCTGGTACAGTTTTTCGCTTCTAAAGACAGGTCATTCTATCACCGTGGAATTATGAACCTCGTGGAATAATGGAAAAAGGTCATCGAGCAAAATGGTCAATACATTATTGATTGAATTCTTATTTTTGTAGGAATAAATCAACTTTGAAAAGATAGTAAAAATAGAACATGACTTACCGATCAACCCAATATTGCGTGGGAATAATATATTTTTGCAACAGCGAACTAGATAAAAATTAATGTTACGTTTCTTTAATTGTAACAACAAGACATAATGACACAACTTCTTAAAAATTATTCATAATAATTTCTAAGAAGTAGTGTCATATATTCTAGAAGTAAGTAAGAATAGTGTCATTATTCATAATAATTTCTCCAGTCAGTGTTAAACAAATAATGGTCAAGATAGTCAAAAACAGGCTGGAAAGAAAAAAAACATTTCGTCTGACCGATTAAATTTAAGTGAATAAGGAATATGCCTGTAAAATAGGTTTCCTAGCAATATTCATTCATATGCAGAGAAGCTAATGGGAAACATATGCTCGTCCTCCAACTCTTTCTGGAACAAAAAGCATGGAAGAAAATTCTGTTTATTTTTTGTTACGTTACAATATGTCAAGGCACTAGTTGTTATGTGCCAAAAGTTAAATACAAACTGTTACAATAATTTCCCTACAATAATATCAAAAACCTTAATTCATTTTTGCGTTGTGTATAACTAACCCGAACAAAGAACATTCACAGTCATCATAAGAAAAACTCTGAATCAATTATATATATATAACCAAGGATATTTATTGCAGCAGTAAAGGAAGACAATCTTTCAACTTAAAATTTTAGATCTGTGGAGTGTTCAAGTGATTACTTAAAATAATGCATTTAGAATTATAATGTATATATTGTTAGTTTCAAATATGCACCGAGATGAATTTATCAAAAATTTACACCGTAAAAATTAATATTAAAATTTCATATGCAGTTATCAAAACTCTAGTGATTTTTGGTTAGTTTAGAATTATAGATTAATGTGTAGTTAATTGCAGTTATTTGTTAATTAATTATTGAGTGAGTAAATTATATGCATTAATTTATGCTTATTCTAAATTTTTCTTCACGAATTGTATTGCTTATGTCATTGAATCAATTACTTGTATGCGAGTTAAACAGAGTTCTCATTCTTACGTTACGCGTTCGTTAGTTCGGGAGAAGGAGACAAATGGGAAATCGGTTGTTTCTGCGTAATATTTTAAATTTAAAAATACTTCCTTTTTATTCACATGGTTGAAACTTATACCTCTTAAAGAGAAAAAATTTACCCTTCTTATGAACCTACTTTCATGACTGTACGTCGCCCCGTTGGAGAATTATGCCCATTTAATTGCTAAAATTGTTGAATTTCGTGTTTAAAAATTTACTCTGCTATAAGCGTCGTTTCGGAGCACTTTTTCGTCAAGGTCATGTACTGCGTCCGGTTGAGTGATAGGGTTGTCGCATTCTTTTCCCTCACCCCTCCTTGTTGGCGAAGGGGGTGGCGAGGGTGGAATTTTTTTTGGTGTGAAGAAGGAAAAACTAAGTTTTCGCAGCACTGTTTTGTGTTTGGCGAGATTTGCATACTAATTCACCAAATTTGGTGATTTCCGGAAATTCTGGATTCGGGAGGATTGAAATCGTCATGCAAGGCCATGTTCAGCCTTTTTGCCTCGGATTGCAGCTGTAAGAAGGACTCGCGATTTCCTTCCTTTGGAAGAGCCGCCATGTTGACCCAGGGAGACCGGTAGAGGATAGATGTCCAAGGCTTTGTCCGGAAAAAGCCGCCTTCGGCTTGTTGCTTGCTCCCATTGAGGAAGAGATGAAGAATAAGAAGGAGATGTACTTCTAAGGAGATTTGATATGTTACTACTCCTCTGCACCTTGCCATCCTTTATCCAGTCGGGGAGTCTAGATTGTTTTTCTTCGAATCTCAATGCATTTTCCACCAGAGCTTGACGTTCCTTGAAACCCGCTGAATTCGGCTTCTTCCGGATCTCTCACTTCGAAAACATCCATGCGCCTATCATCATCCTACTAGGATGGGCCGGATTAACATCGATAGCTGGCAAGATTTACGTTCGGTGGAGTGCCTTGTACTACTACATCAGCCTACTGGTTGTCTGGGAAAGAATTTCAGCAGATAAGTGCATTCGTTTTTGTCCATAGTTGTAGCGTTTTGTAAAAGTAAATTAAGATTTAAAATTTCAATGATAACCGACACCTTTTGTTACAATGGGTAACGCTTAATTAAGCCTCAAAAGTTTTTTTTTCTTCGAGTGAGTTCAACTTTGTTCTGTTCCTCCTTTCACCAGAAATTTTAGTACGGCATTCAACCTTAATTCAGTGAACATGTATTCTAAATAATAAGGATGAGTAAATTCACACAAATATTGGAAGAGATTTGATTAATTGAAGGAAAATTTCTAGCTATGATTTATTAAAGTAAGGAGTAATAATATGTATATTTAATTTCCAATTAAATTCTATTTAACTTTAGTCAAGGTTTTTCTGCTGGATCTTAAATCCAGGCTGTGTATTTAAGCAATTGTTGCACTAGTAATCTATTTAGGATTTTTAACCTTAACTTGGAATGTAATTAAAATTTATATATAATGGATTAAGACAGGATATTAAATTTGTAAACTTATCTAAATTTTACCTTTTTACTTTAAGTTGTTACTATTTTTGGTTGAGGATTAACTTTAACTTTTGCAAATTAAGGAACGATTAAAAATTTAAATTCTACTTTACCTTTAATTGAGTAATTGAATGTAGGGTTAAATGTAATCATTTTTCTCCAACGGGTCTACATGAGTATGTAATATTTTTCTAACTGCCTAAGGGATTTGCTAAATTTATGTATGTAATTTTTACCTGAGTAAATTAAGAAATTTCTTGAACTAAGTAATCTCTATCAATATTGGTAAAGACACCATGCTCGGTGATTCATTAAATTCCTGTGTATTTGTATGCTGGCCAGCAGAGTTTTGATAACTGCATATGAAATTTTAATATTAATTTTTACGGTGTAAATTTTTGATAAATTCATCTCGGTGCATATTTGAAACTAACAATATATACATTATAATTCTAAATGCATTATTTTAAGTAGTCACTTGAACACTCCACAGATCTAAAATTTTAAGTTGAAAGATTGTCTTCCTTTACTGCTGCAATAAATATCCTTGGTTATATATATATAATTGATTCAGAGTTTATCTTATGATGACTTGTGTGAATGTTCTTAACACCAGTACTCCTGCTTGGTCTTAGGGGTTGTTCGGGTTAGTAAAACACAACGCAAAAATATGAATTTTGGTTTTGATATTATTGTAGGGAAATTATTGTAACAGTTTGTATTTAACTTTTGGCACATAACAACTGGTGCCTTGATATAATATAACAACTGGTGCCTTGACATATTGTAACGTAACATTTTAATGAATGATCTGATTTAAAGAAAGGAGAATAATTATGAAAATTCATACTAGAATTTCAGATTTAAGGGGTGTTGGAAGCCAAAAATTCAAAAAAAAAACGGTGATTTGGGATTATTCTATTTGCAGATGCTCTACAATTTTAGCTTTCTAAAAATACCATACTTTAGTTTCTATGAAAATTAGAACTGTAAAAAATCTAGCTTTAATTTATCATCGAATGCTGTGATAAATGAGAATTTTTACATAAAAATGCGTTTTTCTCCAAGTGTGATTATTTTATACTCGATGTACCTTTCCTCAGGAACACGCTCACATGTACGTAAACTTTTTATCGCTTATTTACTATATTTCCTAATGTTTACTCAAATGAGCTTTTTGTGATAAATTCAGAATTAAAAAATTCCCAATTTTTTTGAGAAAGTGCTAAATTTTATTATGCCTAATACAACATACTATAAGGTATTTCTCCCGCATTCTTTGCATGTATTCGTGGTATAGTGTTCAACACACTCGGCGCGCATTCGAGACGTCCGTGGTTCGAGTGCCAGCGAGGTCATTACTCATTTTTCTTATCTTGTAGCATTCATTATTTTAATTAACCAAATTATTTTTAGTTTGAACTTTCCTATCGAATTCTCAAAGTTTCAGTTGCTGCCCGAATTTAGCGCGAGTGAGATATTTATGCAAATCGCATATATCTGTTAGCAGTTAAAAGGCAGGAGTTAACGAGGGGAAAAACAGTGCCTTCGATTTATCGCCGTAAGGCTGTGCGCGCCAAGATTTCCTCTGTCTACTGAAAGTTCGCCTTTATAGGCATTTGCAATTACTAGTGTTTGCTAGTGAAATTCGCATTGTTGCATTTCACTAAGAGTAAGCTTCCCTCGCCGTCCTACGTAGAATTAAGTTAGGGAATTGAATTTGTTAACACACTTTATTTTTATATTATTTTAGTTCAGCCCAAGTAGTGGCTTACTCTCAATTAGAAGAGTTGTAAATATTTGAATTAAAGGGTCACTTTTAAACCCTGCTTCTGACTTTGTAGTTCTTCAACACTAAAGGACATAGCCTAGATCTGCTCACTGTCCTCTACATAAGGTTTCACAG
>KK121420.1:469236-485552 GCA_000611955.2 Stegodyphus mimosarum
TCTACTGAAAGTTCGCCTTTATAGGCATTTGCAATTACTAGTGTTTGCTAGTGAAATTCGCATTGTTGCATTTCACTAAGAGTAAGCTTCCCTCGCCGTCCTACGTAGAATTAAGTTAGGGAATTGAATTTGTTAACACACTTTATTTTTATATTCTTTTAGTTCAGCCCAAGTAGTGGCTTACTCTCGATTAGAAGAGTTGTAAATATTTGAATTAAAGGGTCACTTTTAAACCCTGCTTCTGACTTTGTAGTTCTTCAACACTAAAGGACATAGCCTAGATCTGCTCACTGTCCTCTACATAAGGTTTCACAGCTTATGCTCACGAAGAGAGTCCAGAGATTGAAGGAGAAACCTTACAATCTTATGCTCCTAAATAACCTAATGTCTCTACAAATATTCTATAAATTACTCTAAACCTCAAACTGTTTCAAAAGCTAACAAAGCTAATTTCACAAAAAAATTTAAATGTGAATCTATAGCAGATTTTGTGAAAAGGTGAATCCAAAATGGCTATTTTAACATTGCTGATATAGGGGGGTTCCGACGCTCCTTAACAGGAGCATAGAATATGAAAATTGCACAAAGGCGCATACCTAATTAAGAACAATTTTCTTACTTATTTACAAGATCAGTTTATGCAAAAGCTATGTTTTTAATAGCATATAACCATCTAACAAGCTAATTAGGGCCTTAACGTTCACGGAAAAATAGAAGAGAAAAATATTAAATTCCTAAAGCTTTCGAAATCAAAAGAAAACTATTTCCTGTGCTTAGAAAAATTTTGCAAAATACTTATATAGTACTCGACAAAATGCAAATTTTTCCACAGTCTCCTTGACTGCACTATGTACTGTGAATTGGGATTAATTATTTCAAAACAGTGCAAAGGACAGTATATCAAAAATATAAATTATGGTTATGTTATATATCGACTTCAGAGAAAACTACCAACTGTTTCGTGGATGTCGTCAAACGAAAAGGCGCCGTTAAATTTACAAATAGATAAATTAATTCGTACTGTGACTCCGAGTGGGTTATTCCTCAACATTTGTAGCCCAATAAGGCATCAGGGATTTGCTGTTGCCCTTCATGTTTAAAGACGTTAAGTTTAAAGAAGATGCCCATTTCGTGTTGCCCATTATTTTTAAAGAAGCATCTGCATGTATGTATGAATTATCCTCGTACTGTGAAAAAACGACGATTCCTTGAGCCATTCAAAATTTATATAACGTAGTCCTCCATCCGAACATGTGCATCTGAAAATCCGAAATTTGAATTTCGAATTTAACATTTTGATTAACAAATCAATGATCTGAAAGCATTTAATGGCTGAACTGTAACGACTTCAGGGAATACAGCAATTTTATCTCCAGTGGGCGAGACTATATATCGAAAATGCTAATCATATGCAGCTTTAAAATACATTGCGATTTTCCCCCTGAATGTAATCTTATGTGGCGTATGTACGAAGGACATCATATTTAATTAATACCTTTAGCACACAAAACGTAGTATGGACATTAGGTTGATTTTGAAGGAAGTGAGATGAAAAATAAGCAAAGCCTTCGCCGGGAATCGAACCACGGACCTATCGATTACGCGTCGAGTACCCCACACCTTGAAGGCATGCGAAGAAGGCGGGAGAAATACCTTATATGCTCCCCCTTATAAAAGGCAACTGGGGTTTTGGGGACCCAGTGGCTAAATCCTGGTGGTGGAGAATCATGATCCACCACCTTTTTACTTCGGACACCAGTGTAGAGACATGAAGTAGGAGACATGAAATATGAGCCCCGCCTTCGCCGGGAAGCGAACCACTGACCTCTAGGTTACGCATCGAGCGTGCTGACTACTACACCAAGAAGGCATGCAAAGACGGCGGCAGAAATACCATATATATTTCCCCCTTTTAAAGGGCGACTGGGGATTAGGAGGCCCTAGTCGCCAAATCGTGGTGGTGGAGAATCAGCATTCACCACCTTTTAGTTCGGGCGCCACTTGTAGACATAAGCTTTTTTTTGGAATCAGAAGAATGAAAAATGAGCAACACCTTCGCCAGAAATCGAACGACGACCTCTAGGTTACGCATCGAGCGTGCTGACCACTACACCACGAAGGTATGAGAAGAAGGCGGGAGAATTACTTTATAACGTTAACAATAAAAAGACAAAAATAATGTTTTGCAAGCTATCTTTCCAAGAAAATTGTACTTTGATAAGATTAGCTAAGAAAAGACCGAAAAGAATCGAAAAATATATGCCAAAACTTAACACTGAAACCGGAAATCTAAGCATATGCTGCTCTGCTCCTTTTAAATTTTTTGCAATTTTAGTGAATTGTTTGTATTGTAACATAAGTTGGAAGAAAATGATGCTTGATAATAAAGCTAAAATGACAAAAAGAAATGCGTTATCAGTATAATTATTTTCTCCTTTTTTTCGCTTACCTTCGTGGCGCAAAATGAAGCATATTCGAAGTGTATTCGAGATTTCAAGTCTCAGGCACTGTATATTTTTCCTGCTTATATGGCCCCCGAACTTCGCCACCTCCTAGAATTTGGCGACTCGCTTCCGCGTTGAGAGGTCCAGGATTCGAATCTCGGCGATGGCATCGTCTATTTTTCAGATCTCCTGCTTCAGAATAACCTAACGACTCAACAAGTTATAAATTTTATGGCAGCTAAAATGCATTTTTAAATAAAACATTTTGTAAATGGTAAAAATCGTAATAACATTTTCAACTTAAGAAGAAAACTGCAGTCGTGTAAGACTCTGCTAATCATGTAAGACTCCAGATTACAGTCGCACATCTCCAAACTTTAAATAAAACTACTATATAATTATTTTATTTTTATTTAACTATTAAATTATTTAATTGTGATATATTAAAAATTTGAAAGGTTACATGCAGGTGCAACTATGTCTTCAGATTAACCGAAGACATAGCCTTCAACCGGAATACAAGAACAACATATTTCGATCACTTTTAACGAAAAAAAATACACAATTTACCGACATATAAGAACATAAAAATTAAGCACACCCAGCCGGGTAACAGAGTGGATGAGTATATATGTATGTGTTTCGTGCAGCCGATTGCAACCAAAAAGGGAGAGGCATAACCACATGTTATAGAAATTCCATATACAAAATTTCAACGCTTTCAGGCTACTCGTTTTTGCGCTATGGGAGTTACATACATACGTACGTACGTATGTACGTATAGACGTGACAAAAATTTCTTCTGAATCCATTTTAAATCCACATTACTTTCCTTTTTGGAGAAAAAGGTCTTTTAGCCTGTCCGTACGGACAGATGCCACGCAACATAAAAAAACGTTTAGAGGGATTCGAGAGCTTCAATGGATATTTTCCTTGAAATGTGGTACCCGAAATGTTTTTCGATTTCAGTACATTCGTACGACGAAGTGAAAAGTCATCAAGGTTAGACTTTAAATTGGCAGTCACATTTCTGGACTTCACTTAATCAGTAAAAGCGCTCTTCGACTGGAATTCGAAAATGGTGTCTGTTGACATATCGGCAGCTTCAACTTCATTATCAACTAAACAAACAGAGCTGTCGTATTTACTATCTCAATTTCTCGTGTTCTGCAGTCAACTGATACCTTAACAAATTTATCTAAATAATTAACCAAAATAGTTAACGTATCTCAACATTGAATTCTGTTACTTGTGAATATTAGCTAACATTAACTATCAAGAAACATGTATCACATAAACGGCTAAGTCATCGGCTGTAGTGTATTCTAATAACTGTATATTTTTTTCGTAGGGTAATTAAATGTTTTTTCTTCATATATGAGACGAAACATGATGAAATCTCATAACAATTAAATTACTATTACCAGTTTACAATTTATTTTGTTTTTAGCTTATTCAATAAAAACCTCAGCATATTGATTGGTTTCTTCAAAAATATAACTTGAATGAATGTGAAGATAATCATGGATACCAATGAAATAGGAGCCATTAAAACGTACATTAAAAAAAGAAATCAAAGTTATGCAAATTATTTCTAAATAAAACGTTTATTAAAATCGTTTAAAGTCACAACACTTTCTTGTTTTTTCAGAATGAAAATATTTTATCCTGCGACTCATTTTAAGCATAGACATTTATCTGCTGACTGATTAATAATATTTTTAATACGTTTAAGACATGTTACTGTCTTCAATTAGCGATAAAAAGCCTAGCTGTCACAAATTAAATTCAGACATACGAGAGTATATTGTTGTTAATTGTGTAAGATTTAATCTTCTTTACTGTCATACAGTTATAGTGATCTTAATAGGAAACCTTGCGATTTCTCGCACAAGTATGAATGATATCAGCACCGAAGAAAGGTAAAATTAACCCTTTATTATTCCTCAAACTCTTAAGTCTAATGCAAGTACTTCGTGCTTACAATAACATCCACTACTTGCGGTGGGAACTTAAGAATAATTTAACAGTAAATTCGTAAGTAGTAAGATACGTAGTAGTGCTGAAATAACAATTTAGTTTAACAACAATATATTGGCATTCCTCTTTCCGCCAACTTAATCGCACAAAAAGTCCTCCCCCTCCCCCCCCGCAGAACTGAGGTCGGAGTTCAATCCCTTTTCCAGAACCTTGGAAGGATCGCAACGCACCTGAGTTCACAAGGCGCCGCTGGTGGTTAATTTGCTACCTACCAGTCGCTCGGTCTGGTGGCTGGTAGGTCGCAGAGGGCCGTTACCCATCAAACCCGGAGCCAGTTCCCGATCTACCAGAACCACATTTCTCTAAGGCTTGCCGGACTCCGGGCCGGCCAATAAGTGACCTTTCCGGAGCCCCCAGAACCACTACGTTCATAATTTGTATACCCCTGTGGCGGAGACTGCCTAAGTACAGATCCTAGGCAGTAGTTTTGCAGAGTTCTCTACGTCGACCCCGGGGGAGGGACAATTTAGTTTAAGGCTAACTAGGCTTTCTCAACAACCTACCCAGCGATAGACTTATTAAATGGTCAAAAGGTGTATCAGCAACTCAGCGTAACAGCAGCAAGACAAAATAGCAACTTGCGCTGGGCTAGCGACACGCTCTGAATAAACTTCTCGACTCGTCTGTTTTTATACTCTCTTCACTTAAATTTAATTTGCATCCTGGCGACAAAATGCGAGAGAAATATGAGGAAGTCAGAAAAGATAACAAAAGTTACGATAGGTGGTTATTTTAACTAAGGGAAATCCTACAATAGATGGTGTTAAAGATATTTTATTTGTTTTTGATACTATGCAAAATTTATTTGAACACAAAATGAATCATTGAAAACCTTAATTTAACTGTCTTTCATATTATTGTTTTTGCAGCAAGTATTGTTTTATACCACGAATGTGATGAATAAAATATTGTTTTAATATCGGATAGCAAATTTATAAATACATCGTAATCAAAAATTTCATAGCTTCTAGCCAAATTCATGTTAAAAAATATGGAAGCTGCTGCAGCTAACAACTTGTGCTGCAGCTAACAACTTGCTGTTTCCCAGAAAAATTATGATCCTCACCAGCGTTGAATACATTGTTAGGTAATTATTATTTCTATGAATTTATGTCGCCGCAAAATATTGCGAAACTGTTACGACAGTTACGAAATCCTGATCATCATATCTAGGATTTCTGCCGCCCAGACGGTATAGTGGCTAGGGGAGCCGACTGCGATACCAAAGCCCGGAGAAGCCATCGTTGTAACTGCCCTTCTTTTCGTAGGAGGCAACGGTGGCTGCCTATTAAGTGCCTCCATAATAAAATGGCCACCACTTCTGGTCACTTAAGTATGGCCAATGTCGATTAGACAAATGCCGGCCATTATGTAAAAAAAATCTATTGTTTCCTTAATATAGCATATTTTTTAATCTTTATATTCGGAACGAATCCTGATAATACATGATACGATCAGATAAGTATTTTTAGCGGCTCGATGCAAAAATGAATTGCATTTCATAAAATACCCTACTGTTTAATAATCGAAGCTCGAAAATTAAATATTGTGTTGTGTGTTGTTATGACTTATCTCACTTGTATGACAGTAACATCGGAACAAGCCCACAAAATTTTCGCGGCAAGGAAAGCAAAGATTGCGCCTGTCGTTGACAAGAGCCTTGAGCACTATACAGATGACAGTACGATTTCTATCAGTTCCGCTCCCAGTTTTGATGCGGAGCACCCCGGGGGAGGGACAGATCCGAGAGTCTGCTACCATTCCTCCCTTGCCGTTAACCTCTCTGAAGGACGATCGGCTCGCCATATATTTAGAGTGCCCCTATGCCGCAAAGACACTATACATTTACAAATATCCATGCTATCTCCGGGATTCGAACTCATGGCCTTCGGTACCGCAGTAGGCATCCCTAACTTCCATACCATCTGGGTGGTGAAAATTAAGTACTGAAAGAGACAGGAAGCAATAACCTTCAATGGCGGCCTCATTCTACCACCAGAAACCTCATTTTACCACCATTCTACCAAAGAAAAGCTACAATAGCATTCAATATTTACCCTTGAAGCAGCTCATTGGGTTTCTTCGGAAATATACTTCTATTATTTTTAAAAGCATAAAATCATCTTACTGCTTTATAATCAAGGAGGAAAATTAAACACAAAACACCTCTTTTTCATATCGTTCAGATTAGGACTGTTTTGTTTTACACAGGTTCTTGGTAATTCATAGTTTCCTGTTTTTAATAAGAAGTTTTATGACAACAGAAACAACTGTTGTAATATGAGATAAAATGAACAGATTGTATAGAAAAAGGCTAAATTTACAGTTTTTTTTACAACGAAACACTTATGGCAAGAATGTCTTCACATTTCGTAATTCGACTTGTCAAGGGGGGGAGGGAAACTTTTTTTTTCACCTAATATTGGAAAGGAACTACAAAAAGTATTGCATGATTGTCTCGCAACTTCTAGTGTCGCATTTGAAAATACCCATTCAATTATCAGTTTCTTTCAATTATTTATATTGAAAAAAACGGTAAATTTAAACTTATAATGCAATTTTATGAAAACGTATAAAAATGTGTCGTCACAATTTTCTGCTTTTAGCATTTCTATTCAACATTACTCACAAAGAAACTGAATGGTCCCGCATCATATATATTATCTAACTAAAGCTATGTGATATCTGGAAATTCAAGCTTTTTGCCTCAAATTTGGCATAAGTTCATCCAGCATTTCTATAATTTTAGAAAAATGTGATGACTACACCCATATATGGATTTTTTGCAGCACTGTCATGATTATTTGGAAAATGATGCGCTAGTAAGGAAATCAATAGTAAAAAAAGAAGCTTATAAAGAAATGGAATGCAATCCAACCCTGCACGTTCAGATCGCATATTTTTATAAAAAATATCGGTGAGAAGGTAGCAATTGCAGTTATTTTCATTCATGATGCTGACGACAGAATACCGAAGAAATGGAAAAAATTCAGAAGCGAAACTGCATTGTGTATAACACTAGAATCATATCTGCCTGAATATAATTATTAAAAAACAAGAAAATCTGAAAGGTTTCAGATTTAAAATTACGTCCAAAGGGGCGTTTTTTAACATTTTGTGTGTTACCTTTATTTATTAAATATCATGTTCTTCGCACATAAACATAAAATTCCGGTCAAGAGCAGTATCACAAAATAATTTTAAATTGAGCATATCTTCAGAATTTCCGATACACAATCTCTCTTGCTGGAGATAAAAATTTTTTTTTTTTTTGGTGCAACGTTGCCATTGTTCGCTTTGAAATCCTTGAGTTGGTTAATCGAAAATTCGTAAAAGGTTTAAAAAATATTAAATCTATAATAAAACAAATTTCAAATTTCAAATTTGAGCTTCCAGATGCCTATATTTGCAGTAGGATTACGTCACTTAAAATTGGATGGCTCTAGGGACCGTTGTTTTATCACTATGCGAGAATCATACATATACATATAAGGATTCTTCATTATTTAATTTCTTGAAATGTACTACAATGCGATAATATTTGGTGGCAACAGTTTTAAAAGTGAAACGGACATTCAGAGTGATTCGCCGCAAAATCGCAAAACGAAAACAATAGTCCCTCAGAAACAAAGCCCTTTTGGACTAGTGAATCTTCATAATACTTAGCGTAATAGTGCATTATTAAAAATGCATATTTTAGGCATGCAATTTATATTCCGTCATTTAAAAAAATGTATACGGAATATTACAAATAATCATCCGGTTAGAATAGCTTATAGGAAACAATATAACTGGTGTATTTTTACCTGTTATAAACTATATTTTAACTCTCCGAACATACATGAATGCCATACACTACTGCTCTGCATGAAATTCTTTTATCTCGAGACACACGACTACTCTGTATAGTACAACGAAGCAAACAGCAATGTGTTCTTGTTTGTCTCTGAAATCCTCGGATTTTAATCTTTGCTTTTTTTTGTTTGGGGGAAGGAGAATCTTAGGTTATATTAAGCTCAAAATGAAAACAGATTATGGACAGAATGGTCTTAAAGGATCTCAAGGCGTTAGATATCAATGACGTCAGGCCTGAAATGATCTCACGTAGAACATATGTAATATGTGAAAAGAAATTTAAATATTTAAAGCTTAGTTCGCTGAAAAGCATATAAATATGTGTTATAAGGTATTTCTCCCGCCTTGTTCGCATGCCTTCGTGGTGTAGCGAATGGTTCATTCATGGTTCGATTCCCGGCGAAGGCGTTGCTGATTTTCCTGTCTCCTGCTTCGAAATAACCTAATGTCTGTACACTGGCGCCCGAACTAAAAAGGTGGTGGATGATGATTCTTCATCACCGAGGTTTGGCGATTGGGTCCCCAAAACCCCAGTCGCCCTTTAAAAGGGGGAGTATATAAGATATTTCTTCCGCCTTCTTCGCATGCCTTCGTGGTGTAGCGGTCCGCACACTTGACGGGTAACCGACAAGTCCGTGGTTCGATTCCCGGCGAACGTGTTGCTCATTTTTCACAATTCCTGCTTCCAAAAAAATACCTAATGCCTCTACAGTGTGGATAATTTTTTTCTAGAACCATTTTTTTTCTTATCCTGTATTTTTTCAGTCTGTATCAGCAATTGCGTGGAGACTCTAATGCCGTGTACCATGGTATAATGCATAAAACTCCGCTCATTTTGCGCGAAATCATTTCTCCTCAGTGCGTGCAAAGCGGCAGCCGTTATTACTGTAATGCATACTTGATATTTATCAGCCTGTTCATAAGGTATTTCTCCCGCCTTCTTAGCATGCCTTCGGGTTGTAGTGGTCAGCGCGCTCGGCGGGTGTTCGAGAGGTCCGTGGTTTGAGTCCCAACGGGAAAATTGCTGATTTTTCATTTCTCCTGCTTCTAAATAACCTAACGTCTATATAGTGGCGCCCGAACAAAAAGTTGGTAGAATGATGATTCTCCACCTACAGTATTTGGCGACAGGGTCCCTAAACCACAGACGCCCTTTTAAAAGGTGACTCTATAAGGTATTTCTCCCATCTTCTTATCATGCCTTCGTATTGTAGTGGTCAGCACTCTCGGCGTATATTCGAGAGGTCCGTGGTTCGAGCCCCGGCCAGAGCATTGCTCATTTTGTCATCTTTCTTGTTTCTACATGTTTGAACAGCTGTAAATATTATTATTCAAAAAACAGTTGTTATGTTTCAGCATTGAGTAATTCAATTATTTTATGATCTATTTGTATAATTAATTGTCCAAAATTTATTTGCTTTTCGGCTAGGTAATTTCCACACGATTCTATGCCATTTTAACCGCCTATTATTGCAACCGTAAAGACAGAGAGCCAACGTATTGTCCCATCGCAACTTCTAAGTATAGTTAACACAAATTCATGTTTATAAACCTTTATTAAATCATTTAAATTAACTATAAAATAAACCTTTATTATTAACAGGTCAGCCTCGCTGTTACACAAAGTATACAAGACCAAAACGTAGCAGATGCAATTTGTGAGAAACAGAGTACAAATATTCCAACAAATTTAAAGTAATTAACACATAGTAATGTTCGCCTAAATAAACTTTTTATATGTTCTAAGTATTCATAAAGCAAATGCGGCTAACGAGGCTAAGGTGTAAAACAACTCAGCTAAAGAACGATACAACAGAGTAACCAGTCAATAACAGTTGCCAAAGTCTCTCTTCCAAGCTCAAGGTACATTATTAACTACTGCACATCCTAGTCGTAGCTGATGAACGCAGAAAGGAAGATGTCTGGTTTAATCAACATAAAACGCTATAAATATCCTTTTTATTATATGAAATACAAATTAAAGGGCTTATGTCATGTGGTTTGGGTTAGTTTCATGGCCACCAACGTGATTTTTGAACAAGAACGTTATTTGAGAGCTTAAACCTGTTCTCAGCGAAATAAAAGCTGTAGTACAGTCAAGTTCCGAAAATCCGCCGATCTGAAATCCGCGTTGCCTCTCAAAATATAAACAATGAATTTATAGGTTCCAGAAACCGCAGAATGGAGAATGAAATACCGAAGAAAAAATATTTATCCAATAATGACATCATAGTTATCGAATAATACTGATTCTGTGTTAGTGGCAGAAAAGAAATCTTAGGCCAGAAGAGGTTTTTAGTATGGATGATGTGTTCAGATAAGCTAACACTGGCATATCAGATAACGGATGACGAAATCATTGGCTCTGTTTTGAACTCGCCGCAGCATGAAAACGATTCCGACACCGACACAGATAGTGAATGTGAAAGGAGTGAGAAAATATCGTTTAATGGGGGTTTGGAACATGGTGAAAAATACCTAAAATATTTAGAACAACAGAGTTGTGTCACAGAGCAAGAGATTGTGAGCCTGCAGAATTTACAAAAAAAAATTTACTCTGGAGCGCCTAAAGTTTTAAAACAAACCTCTATCAGGTAAATGTTTGAAACAAATAAAAAAAGAAATATTTTATGTTTTATTAGTGTCCCTTATTTTTACACGTCTCTATTGTTTATGTCCTTAATGCTTTAAAATATTCCTATAATCACTAATATAAATGAATAATATAATAAATATATATATACATAATAATTTAATGCATATAATAAAATAATGTAATAATGTATATTATTGTACATAATAATTTAAGTAAATGTATCTAATATGCCTTATTCATTTTGCACTTTTAGTCTGAATATTATGATTTAGCTTTTGTGTCCTGAAATCTTATAATCCGCACAACCTGTGGCCCCAAGCATTGCGGATTTCTGGACTTCTACTGTACTTACATATATTCTTATATGTAAAATATCATAATTCTTATAATCATGATGATTATGTAAAATATCATAATTCTTATATATCAAATATTATATCACAAATCATCGTAAACTCTGTAAAACACAGCATAAAAATGTTTACAGAATAAGTAAAATCCTTTTCCTTTATCGCCACATCTATTCTTGACAAATAAACATAAAAGGGTGAGTTGGATTCAAACAAAATTACTTTTACTAGAAACTTGAAAATAATAATTCATAATTACATTACATTTCTGTATATAAGCCGTAATTCAAAGTACTGGATATCTTGGTACAGCCTTGAAATTAAAGCAGATTTTAGGTGTTGCAATACGAAGGTTAGGTGGAATGTTATCATACATACGCCTTTAAAGTAATATAAGTCCCCATAATTCTATAAAAATTGTCCGTAAACAAATAAACTAGTTAGTATTTTCGCAATCCTGTTCAAATTGTAATAATTCGTTTTGGAACTCTCTTCCTAGAGCTTGTAAAGCAGCCCTTCGAAAACCCACCCAAATTCCGTACTAAAACTATTATCTGCAAGAGCTTTTGTGATAAAAATAACGTTTACACAAACCTGCAATAGACTTTAAGCAAGCAAACACTTTCTTATGTTAATAATATTTATTCATCAGTTAATGCTTTTCTATTCAACATTTTCTTTCATGCATGGTGACTATTTTATTCCTTAGCTTTGCTTAAAATTTTACGTGACATGCATGTAGAGAATGTATTCTTTATGAGATAAATGAGTTTAAAAATAATAAATTTGTTGAAGTTTTTTTTAACTTCAACAGAAGATTTTTTTGCAAACTTTCATGCTTGAATTATTTTTAAAGCTTCAGAATGAGTCACGTATTAACGTAAATTTCTTAATGCTGCATTTTTTATGCTATCCAGTGGGTTAATTTTCTTAATTTCTTAATTTTCTTGGGTTAATTTTGTTTCCGTTCTGCATTATTTTAGTTTGGCTTTCTTGATTTGGAAGCTATGAAAGTGCTTAAATAAGTTTAAATAATTAAATTCCTTTAATTATTTAAAAATACAAATTTAGCTTGGTCCTTTTATGATAGCTTAGTTATCATGTTGATGGGCGACGGTAAAGCACATATATTTGCCTATATAATATGTCATTGAATAGAGGCGCGTAAAATCTGGCATTCCGTGAATCCTTTCAAGAATCAAATTTTGATGTAAAAATGTTATGTACACTGCGCAAAAATGCAACAGTTATATATCTTCCGATTGACGAAATTCAATTTGCGTTTTTTCATGTCTCGAAAGCGTGACTTGGAATATATATATTAGATTTATATATAGCATCATTCTAACATAGATATTTTGACACAAAATCAAATTGTTTCTAAAATAGCATGCCAATGTTTTCCTATATTTCGATTCCACAACTCAAATTATGCCAAACTGCCAAGTTTTGTAAAACTCGCACGAGTTGTTTTAAAAAAAATTTCTCTCAACTTTTTAGCTCGTCAATGTTAATAGAATTTGATGTATATTTATTAATCTCTGTGTTTCCTAATTAAACTTACTTGATTCCTTCTTCCAGAATTTGAAATTTAGGCTTAATCCAAATACAATTCGCACATATTTTATGATTTATTTTTTAAATTTGTATTTCTAAGTAATTTTTTATAAATTTTTCGAAAAACGTTTTGAATTATATTCTATAAAATTTTTCACACCGTCTTAAAGTAGATATATTTCTAGGCACATCTGCAAACAATTACAGTTTTTTATTCAAAATTTTCTAATATATATACATGAATTTACATGCCTTTCTTATCTTGCCATCGTGGTGAAGTGGTCAGCATGCTCGGAGCGTATTAGAGAGGTCCGTGGTTCGAGTCCTGGCGAGGGCATTGCTCATTTTTCACATCTCCTGTGACGGACTTTGGCTTGCGAATGTAATATTTTAAACCCTTAAGTTTCATTTTAGCCTTTGTGTTCTGATGATCCCCCAAGTAGCGGCAATTTTAATGATGTCACACTTCCTGTGTAATTCGTTAAGCTGAGGATCTAATTTAAAAGGGTTATTCAAATCCTCTCCCAAGTTAGTGTTACATTATTGGAAAATTTAAAACTAGGTTATAACTCGTCTGGTTATCTTTACTGACAGAATTTAAGGAGCCACTTTAAGACTATATTTAAGAAGACACTTTTTATAGGCAGAATTTAACATTTAAAGTAATTAAGTTCTGTACGGATCTATTTTATTTGTGAAAGACTTTAGAAAATGCGAAAATAAAAGCAGCTTTTGTTTTTTTAATGAGCTCAGACATTTGTACTTTGAAAATATCCCGTGGTTTCAGGATCTTACTGCAGAGTTTTCAAAACGATGGTAGCAGTGCTAGTACGTTAGTTTATACCTAGTATATAGCAGGACAAGTGGACGCCATCAAATGAATTTAGCAATGAATTTAAACCTGGGAAAAGAATGTCAGTTTGAAGCGACAAATCTGAGCAAAGAATTTAAACCTCAGGAAAAAAATTCGAAAGAGTTCAGATGTTTAACGATCTCCCAAAAGGATTTGTTAAGGGGTTTTACGATCTCACTGAGCTCGCAATCTACCAGCCTATTGTTGCGCTCACTTCCGCTGGCTCAATTATTAAGCACTATTTGCTTCGCATTTATGCCATATACTGTACAGCAACAAAATTACAAAAGTTTTAAGGGACTTCGTGCACCTTAAAATCCTTTAGGTATTAGAATTTGTCATTGTTGCAAGAAATAGAATAACTTATACAGCTGTTTACATAACATAGCTACTTTGAGAAATAGTAGCCAGCAAGTTTGTGTTGCCACAAATAGTTTTATAATTTAATCTGCTTTTTGACAAAAATTTTTATGCGTTCACGTCATGTTTCCACCTTGCGCGCGTGATATTTTAAAAATGGCTAATGGCACATACTTGAAATTTGATGGAATTCTTTATATGGGCACTATCTTCTAACTGAACCAAAAATCTGATGAATATTTTAGTATTAAAAAATTTTATGTATGAAAACATTACAGATTTTTAAATAAAATACGTTTTATAAACTCAACCCCAAATAAAATAAGAATATAACATGAAATTCTTAGTATTTTTGGTTCGCAATAGTTTTCAAATGTTATAAAAGCTATATATTAAATATGGAATTAAATTACGCAACAGAATGTTTTAAACTGCGCGCGCAAATTAGTAACGTGATGCGAAAGTATTAAAAAATTTTGTCACAAGGAGATTAAATTATAAAAATATTTGTGGCAACACAAATGTTCTGGCTACTAGTTCCCAATGCAGCTAGCTATATTATGTAGTCAACTGTAAAAAGTTAGAAGTAATTGCTTATAAAATAAATAAATAAGTTACCCCAATTCTTGCAACAGTAACATATTCAAAGATCTTAAGGGTTTTAAGGTGAATGAGTCCCCTTCAAAGCATAGCAGCATATGTTTAGAATTCTTGGTGCAGTGTTAAGTGTTGCCATACTTTTTTTAAATTTTTTCTGTCTTTTCTCAATTGATCATATCAATGTTCAGGCTTCTTAGTAAGATGGCTTCTAAATAAGTAAATCTTTTTTGTGTCTTTTTATTATTAATGTTTCTTGAGTTAAATTTAATTATTAAATATAACCTTTTTCGCTACTATGTCATATAAACTTCAATAGCAAAGGCACAAAATATTTAAGAGCAGCATATCTTTAGAATTTCGAACAGACAGTCTAGCGAGCTGGAGATAAAAATATTTTATTCCGCACAGTGTTGCCACTGCTCGCTTTCAAATCGGTGAGTTTGGGAATCAAAAATTCATTATAGTTTTGTAATTTATGAAATATAATTCTAACTTTCGCCTTCCAGGTGCCCATGTTGCCAAGTACAGGATTACGTTACACAAAATTTGATGGCTGTAGGTACTGTCGGTTTTCACAGTTTAAGGAATATTTATATATACATGCAGATTCTTCATTATTTTATTTCTTGAAAGATAATGCAGGTTCATAGGATTTGGTGGCAACAGTTTAAACTTTTTAGAAAATGAAGATTATTAGCAATTTCCCTTTCCTTCACAAAGCAATAAATAAAACATCGTTTTAAATTCTTAAAAAGTGCTTTGAGGCAAAGTCCTTTAATGAAACGAAAAATTGTTTCTGCTTACATAGATATTCCACAGAACGATTTTTATACATTCTTCAAATTTATACCCTTTTTTATAACACACATTGTCACTCATATATGTCATATACGTTCACTGAAGCAGGATTAGTCTCAAAAGAAGCGTAAAGTGTGCTTTATTCCTGGCATTTCTAACCAATAATCTTTATGGCTTAAACTAAGACATTTAACCGACCCCACAAGTAAACGTCATGCCGTGACAGGTCTTGACATTCTAGATGAAAACTCGACACTCGTTCCATGACATGTCGATGCTCCTAAAAACAGACGATCAATACACATGATGCTGGATTTATGGAATTAATCTGAATAAAATGTTTTGATAGTACAGAACATTCTTCAGACTAGTTTGCTATCCAAACGGCTGAAACTTAATCAATACCTCTCAGATTATATTAGTCTGGCAATTCTGAACAAATCATTATTAAAAACATTGTTGTGAAACGTATTCTCAAAACCTACCAAAAAATTATTCAGTTTGTTATAAAAGGTTCTGAAACGTTAAAGTTTCACAGAACTGTGAAAAACTTTTATTTACTAACTAATATTATGATAACCAACTGTTATAAAATAATATTTGGTTTTATTTACAATTTGTAGTCACTAATATTTTTCGAGAAGAAACTCTTTTTTAGAATGCTAACATTTTATATATCATGACAAATTTTAATAAAAACATTTTAAGGTACAAGTTGCTGTTATTATTATCCATTGTCCATAAATTACATGGATGAATCATTGTCACAGCCTCAAGAAAGTCGGACTTTCATTTCCAGGCGGGTTTTGAGGGAAAATATCCCGAGGATAGGGTGGTCCAAGGCTCTCCCACCCCTCTTCCCT
>KK121420.1:485564-541983 GCA_000611955.2 Stegodyphus mimosarum
ACCCAATCCACACGAGAGAACTTTCTGCTCGCAATATATTTACAGTGTCCCAATGCCGCACAGACGCCATACATTTACAAACATCCTTGCTTTCTCCGGGATTCGAATCCGGGCCCTACTGTACCGCAGTAGGCTACCCTAACCACAGTACCATCTGGGCTGCTATGGCACAAGTATCAATCATATACATCCCCATTAAAGTGGAATTTTATTTCTTTGTTTGAAAAGAAATAAATTTCAAAATTTATTTATTCCCTCCAGCGGCCAAACAGTAAAGTACCTGAACACTAGTAGTTTGGTCCGAGGTTCGAATTCCACGAATGGGCTGGCTGCATAGACGTTTTCGTGGTTTTCCCCATGTGTTGTAGAGACATTAGGTTGTTTCGAAGCAGGAGACATGAGAAATTTCCTCGCGGGGACTCGAACTTCGGACCTCCCATATACGCGCCGAGTGTGCCGATCATTACATGACGAAGGCATGCTAAGAAGACGGATGAAATACCTTATATAGCCCCCTTTTAAAGGGAGACTGGGGGGATTAGGGAACCTAAACGCTAAATCCTGATGGTGAAGAAACATCATCCACCACCTTTTTTTAAGTTTGGGAGCCTCTGTAGCGTCGTCAGCTTATTTCGAAGCAGGAGAAGGAAAACATTAGCAATGCCCTCGCCGGGACTCGAACCACAGACCTCTCGAATACGCGCCGAGTGTACTGACCAATACGCCACGCAGGCATGCTAAGAAGTCTGGAGAAATGCCTTATAGTGTAACGTGTTAATACGAGTCAGTTTCCCTTAGAAAGTCTCTACAAAGGCATCTATCCTTTCCATGTGTTTCCTCAGAGCGGAACACTTAAATAGTAATAATAATAAAAAAAATCTATTTAAACAAATATATGAGCTTTTTTTTTCTTGAAAAGTAGGATATAGTTTTACAAAATCAGTTTATTACTTCCAGGAATTAACGGATGAGCTTTCGTTCAAAGGATTCTGCATCAACATGTATTCAATGGCATTAGAAACATCCCTTGCCAAATGCAATAATAATTCTCTAAATATTCTTAAAATTTTTCATTTACATGTAGCTTAAGTTAAATGCATGTTAAATGATATGTATTAGATATATTATTAACCCCTCAGCTGTTGCGAAATTAAGGAAGTGTTTCTTCCCAAATACGAGCGATATTTGTCAGTTGCAAATTTGTAATGCAAGTTGGTTCGTTCGCGCTCACTACGGTACGTAACTGAAATGCCAGCTGAGCCCGTTCAAGACCATCAATGGGTTAAAATTAAATGAAACCGTGGATCTCTCGTTAACCATCAAGGCCGTAAATCGGAGATGATTTGCAGCGTCATGATCAGGGATGACAATCTCCAATGACCTTTCTTCTGAAAGTGACATTTAAATTGATGATAATTTGATATTTGGCGACTGTCGGTGTAGGTAGCTAGGCACAACAAATTATTAAAAGGTGAGTGTTTTTCCTCTAAACTTTTCTATGTGTTAAAAAATAACAACAGTAATTGCAAATATAAATTAAAACTTTTATGGCACTCCGGTTGTCAGGACTGCTCTTCCTTCTGGTTGATTTTGCAAACGTAACTGGAGTCCTGACCCAGAACAGGAAGCTTACTCAAAGCCATGTTCGTGCGTGTGTGGAAAATAAAACAAAGATAAGGAAGGTTAAATTTACCTTTTATTTCTCACATCGTACAAGTGCTCCCTCACTTCGGGATACAAAGACCAATACTTCTGGTCTATAACGTAGAAAATAAACTAACTTAATAAGATGCTTTACAGAGATTACTAACGCGAAGATTGGCCCCCTTTAATACTACGTATATAGTAAGCAGAATGAAAGACTACAATACGGCTTCAAATATCACCTAGAACTAAGTTCTGGCCTTAAAGGCAGACAACGAAAATCACACGCGTGGTAAAGGCCGCGAGAAATTCTCTCTTTCACTAATCTCTTGGCTAAAAGCAATGTCTTAAATACTTTTACAGTTTGCAACCTCATTTGTATACACTAAATCTATTCGCGCTTATTCTGGCCGGAAATGGAAACTAAGAGGAGGTAGTAAAGGTTTAAAATAAAATAAACATTAGTAAAACTTAAAATGTTTACACAATAACTTGTTATTTACCACGTAACGAGAAAGATAAATGAAGGTGCCGATGATAAATGTTCTGGTAGATAACAGAATACGATTTCGCCTCACGTAACATGCCTCAAAGATTTAGAAAGATAAAATATTTCTAATATCAATAAGAAGCAATATACCAGTATAATTTAGAGACATATACATAAGATTCAAAAAACGCCATCAACACAGCAATATATAAAATCACAAAGGATTTTTGAATAACTTATTACCTGCGTTTATAATTTCAATTACCACTAGAAGGTTTCGTCTATTGAGATTATTGAAATTATGATAAAACACACTAAGGCTATTTGCCTAACGGGTGGGATGTCTTCGTGGAGGACTTTCTAAGAGAAACTGGCTCGTATACACGTTACACATGCGGAAAATTACAAAAACGCCCATGCAGCCAACGTATTCGCGGGATTCGAACCTCAGACAGAACTACCAGTGTTCAATGACTTTACCGCTCGGCAACCTTCTTAGAAGGTTGTTGTTAAATCATATGGTATACACAGTCCAGTCACATTAATGTGACCACCACGTACTTTCCATGTCAGAGTTAAATAACCAATCACAGAAGGCAGGTGGCAGCACAGTGCAGTTGAGCGTATATAAAGGGTGTGTGAGGGCTTCGGAAAACATTTCAATCGTTGGCGTAATGCAGAAACGAAGCGATTTATCCGACTTCCAAAAGGGCATGATCATTGGCTTTCGGGCCAAGGGTGGAAGCATTTCCGAAACGGCTGAGTTTGTGAACTGTTCGCGTGCCGCCGTGGTAAAAGTGTACCGTGCATGGCACAATGGGATTGTCCAAAATCAGCGACGTGGCAAATGTGGTGCACCACGGGCCATAGATGACAGAGGCGAACGACGGTTGCGGAGATGCGTTCGGGCAGATAGACGGGCTACCGTTGAGCAACTGACCACCAAAATGAACCAAGGGGCTACCAAAAGTGTCTCCCAAAGTACTATTCAGCGAACATTGCTGCGTCTGGGCCTCCGAAGCAGACGCCTGGTTCGTGCACCTATGCTGACTGCTGTTCATCGACGGCGAAGGCTAGAATTTGCACGCCAGTACAGCAGCTGGACGTCCACTGAGTGGCGACAGGTTGCGTTTTCGGATGAATCGCGTTTTATGCTCCATCGGACAGATGGACGTTGGCGTATAAGGCGTGAAACCTCTGAAAGGAACCACCCTGCAACCATTGCCGGAACGGTCCAAGCTGGAGGCGGGAGCATTATGGTCTGGGGAATGTTTTCCTGGCATTCTCTAGGTTCACTGATCATTGTGGAAGGCACAATGGATCAATACAAGTACGCATCTGTCCTTGCGGACCATGTTCACCCCTACATGCGCATTGTTTTTCCTCAGGATGATGGCATCTTCCAGCAGGACAATGCGAGGTGCCATACAGCTGCCAGTGTACGTGCGTGGTTCGAAGAGCACCAGGATGAGTTTACCGTCCTCCCCTGGCCAGCAAACTCACCTGACTTAAACCCAATCGAGCGTCTGTGGGACCATCTCTATCGAGTTGTTCGCGCCATTGATCCTCAACCGCGTAATCTAGCGCAGCTGGCCACGGCATTAGAGTCGGCATGGCTCAACATCCCAGAGAACACCTTCAGGGACCTATGTGACTCTCTTTCTGCACGTCTCGCAGCAGTCCGCTCTGCGAAAGGTGGTTATTCTGGCTTTTGACAGATGGTCACATTAATGTGACTGGACTGTGTAATTTTCAATCTCAAAGGTATTCTGGCCGGTAATTCAAAATTATATCTTAATCGCAAAACGGAACTACCAGTGTTTAGTGACTTCACCGCTTGGTCGCTAGTGCGCTACCATCAGAAGGATTAACAAAATCAGAAAAATGAACACATTCAATTATATGGCCGATACCTTTGGAGAACCAGTCTTGGTATTCTTTTCGCAGTCTACTGCGGAATACCAGTTCGAAGAGAAACTTCGCTTTGTAGAAACATTAGGTTATTTAGAAGCAAAAGACATGAAAAATGAGCAATGCCCTCACCGGTTTCAAGAGATCCGAGGTTCGGAAGACGCGCCGAATGTGCTACCATTATACCACGAAGGCATGCTAAGAATGTGGAAGAAATACCTTACATACTCTCCCTTTCAAAGGTCGACTGGGGATTAGGGGAACCATTCGCCAAATCCTGGTGGTGGAGAATCATCATCCACAATCTTTTTCAGTTCGGGCGCCACTGTAAAGACATTATGTTCTTTCGAAATAGGAGATATGAAAAATGAGCAATGCCCTCGCCCACACTCGACCCTCGAACGTCTCGAATACGCGTCCAGTTTGCTGACCATTATACTAAGAAGGCGGAAGAAATACCTTACGACTTGACCTTGCCTTCTCTACATGTTGATGATACCGAAAGCTTAGCTATTTCTTCAGCAATTGTACGATGATTTCCATTTGATGGAAGACCATTCGAAAATGAGTACCTTCAAATTTTTTGTAATCTTACTCATACTGCCGTCCATTGGTCTTTTATCCCGTATTATATCTTTGAACTAACAGAAAAATCGGAATACAAATAACAGTTATAAGGTATTCTCTTCCCGATTTCTGCATGCCTTCGTGGTGTAACTGAAAGCACGTCCGACGCGTATTCGGAAGGCCCTAAGTCCGAATCCCGCCGAGGTCACTGCCGATACAGAAAAGAACGTCGAAAAGATTCGAAAATGTTTGCTGAAAATCATCATCTCTTCGAATCATATATATAATGAGCTTAATGTATACATATTATATAATATATTATATAGTATATTCATTATACAATATAGCATTATATAATATGTATATATATTACATAATAAGCTTAACTAAAATCATTGACAAGTAAATTACCGTGAACCATTTTAGAAAAAATTTATTTTTCATTTTGTTCCTCACGTTTGAATATCAGAACAGAAAAAGATTGAATTTCTGCGTGTCATGATTTTATGCAAAAGGCATACATTAATCCTGAGTCTTTCAAATTTATTATAACTGGAGACGATACTTTGTGCTGTGCTTATGATAGTAAAACAAAATGGCAATCATCTAAGGCTGCAGAAGGTTTAACACGATTACAACAATTTCGGTTTCAGAGATCACCAGTGAAAACAACAACATTAGTGATCATTTTTTATATGAAATAAATAAACCACAAGAATTTTCTTCCTGAGATCCAAAAGGTGAACTTGATAAAGTTTCAGTTCTTAGGTAGTATAAAATTAGACCAAAGCTCTAAAAAACTATCTGTGAATTATCACTACATGTTGTAAGTACCAGAGAGATGGGGAAAGGGTGTGAAGGACCCGTTCATGAACTTAGAGTTTAAGAGTCGCACCAACTCATGCTTACAGACGCCAGCAATCACGGCTTAAATTAAAGATAATGGAGGAATTAAAGAAACTGAAAGTAAGTTAGTCTAACAGCTTCATAACTGAAATACTGAGCAAGCTGGCTCTGACCTAAGTTCGGCGTAATAAGCCTCATGACAGGTATAACTCAACGCCACAGACTACTAATCGCAAGAGAATCAGTTTAACAACGTGACCTTCAAGCAGTCAGAACACTCTCTGATTCTATATCCTGAAACCTTCCATTAAATAAGACACTTCTTTCAAACTCATCAGAATATCGCGCGAGCTAGAAATTACATTCTGGCAGGAAAATTGAAATGAGATCAATAGGAAAGAAAATTAGCATAAAATAACTGGTTAGAAAGTCAAATGATACATTATAACTTCATAAAAGCATAATACACAGAAATCCTAAAAACACTGGAATAGAATAACTGGATTTTGTTACAATGAGAGGAGAGGGGGTTGCTCATTTTTCATCTGTCCTGCTTTCAAAAAATACCTACTATCTCTGCAAGCTTATAAGATATTTCCTCCCTCCTTCCAGCATGCCATCGTGGTGTAACGGTAGGACACTCAGCGCATACTCGAGAGGCGCAGATTCGAGTCTCGGCGAAGGCATTGGACGTTTTTCACATCTCCTGCTTCATAATCCTTAATGTTTCTACAAGCTTCCTATTCCATGCATATTTTATAGATGCACTATGTGTACTAAAAAGAAGTGATTTTCTGAAGTATATGCCCTTCCAAATTTATTTTTTAAGATCTCAATCAACTACGTGTTTATTAAAGTTAAGTTCATTAATATGTAGTTCTTGGACAAGGACGACTGCATTTCAAACATTTTTAAAAATCAATAGCTATTGTCCTTTTAAAATTATGACCTTGTTCCTGTAGTAGTGAGAGTAATCCCATAGAGAGAAAACCAAAGTTAATGAGCACGCAATATACAAAACAAAGTTAATGAGCATATCTTAGTTGGACATTTAGCACCTTTTCTCTCTAATTTTATCAGTACTATGTGTCTTGCATTAAATCAGCATACTGATAAAAGGACAATATGGGATAGATACATATTTTCTTAAACTAAAAATCTGTCCAGTTCGATAGGCTTGTAAGGTTTTAGTTAAACTAACCAAGTTTATTTTAATTTAAATCTTTTCTATCTCCTCTCTGCTTCAACTTCCTGTCAGAAGAAGCGCGCGGTTTTAGCTTATGCTAATTTTTGAAGTTCAGCCATGCACTATTTAAGCCAGAGGTAGAAACCTCTCGGTGTGTGAGAGCCCAGACTCAGATCACGGTCACGCTGCTCAACTTTCGCCTGACCAGCTAGCAGTTTAAATTTATAAGCCATAGTGCTTACTACGTGATTGCATTGTAAAATAAATTAAAGTGCGGTAGTATTTAGTATATCTTGCTACGCACCCTTTTAGATAGAGGCCAATCTCCGCGAATTGCTCTGCGAAGCAAAGTTTAATTTAAGTTACATTTAAATTTATTTAAGTTTATTTGATTGTTAAGTTCGACCCAAGTGTGGTCTTTTACTTTCTGTATCTCTCCCGAATTGGGAGGTTTGTATTTAATAGTGATTGAATAAAAGAGGATTTCAAATCCCTTCACGTGCAGTTATTCTCCAGCCCAGCAGTTACATCAGAACATAGCGTACCTTCCGCTCCCTGTTCCAGTTCAGGACTTAGAATTTGAGGATAAGAACCTTGTAAGTAATTCACCATGTTTGCAAAGAGTATGCACAGAAAACTAAGTCCTGATAGGCTATTTAAAAAGTTCTCCAATTAGTGCTGAGTCACTAAATTTACGTATAAAAAATCTGATGTATACACCACATGACTTCCTTGTACGGAATTTTAAATAACACGCAATTTTTCCCGCCTTTCATTAAAACTTCGCTCCTCGAATTTCATTAGTGATAGCTTTCTCATTCAATTAATTCAGTTCTCACATCGCGGCAAGGCAAAAATACATAAAAACTCAAACCATCTATATTAAAAACTGAAAGATATAGAAAGGCATAAAAGCACCAAATACAGATAAAACAATTACATTTTTTTTACAATTAAAATTACAGTTTCTACTCAAAGACAAGCAATTCGGCCAGCGGGCAAAAAGGCAGATCTTTCGGTGCACAAAACTGAAAGTTTACTTTGGTCTAACTCGGCAAAAAGACAATGAAAGCGTAGAAAATGACTTAATTTGTTGTTGATGATATGTTGAGTCAATATATGGGATAATTTAATAACT
Organism: Stegodyphus mimosarum; assembly: GCA_000611955.2. Taxonomy (NCBI): domain Eukaryota; kingdom Metazoa; phylum Arthropoda; class Arachnida; order Araneae; family Eresidae; genus Stegodyphus; species Stegodyphus mimosarum. Next base: position 493,347 of record KK121420.1, read on the forward strand.
TAAATGATAATTCCAGATTGGATTAAGCGTGATTTAATTCCCAATAATAAAAAAGGCGTTACTTTGTTGTTGCGAAGCTTAGTTTCTCTAGATTGGCAACAAATCCACTACTCTGCTAAGTTTCAAATGTAAACAAATATGGCTGCTATGGCAAAAAAATTAGGCTTAGCCGCACTTAAACAACTTTTAAATTGTTGATAATTTTACAATTATAACATGCAGGTTAATTAAAGGCATAAATACCTTAACCGGAAGATAAGAACAACATAATTCAATCATTTCAAGCAAAAAAATGCACAGTTTACCAACATATGAGAATAAAATAACTGAGCTCAATGAGTAACAGATCGGGTTGTATATATATACAAACTATATGTTATAGCAGTCCAATATACAAAATTTCAACATTCTGAGGCTACTTGTTTTTGAGTTATGCAAAATACGTACATACTTAGTACGTACGTAGAGACGCCACACAAAAATCTCTTTTGAATCCATTTAAATGAGTTTTATAATTCGTTTCGGAGAAAAAAGTCTTTTATTCTGTCCTTATATGCAGATGTCAAGCAAAACACATCATTCAATTGCATTCGATAGCGGTCAAAATGGATATTTTCGTTGAATATGGTACCCGGAATGTTTCGTAATTACAATATTTCCTTTACTTCGTGCAAGGAAGTAAAATCATTTGATGTGGACACAAAATGACTTTTCGGTGCACGAAACTGAAAGTTTACTTTTGGTCTCACTCGGCAAAAAGACGCTGAAGGCGTAGAAACTGACTTAATTTGTTGCGGACTCTATGCTGTGTCAATATATGGGATAATTTAATAACTTAAATGATAATTCCAGAATGGGTTAAGCATGATTTAATTCTCAATAGTAAAAGAAGACGGAACTTTGTTGTTGCGATGCTTAGTTACTGTAGATTGGCAACAAATACACTCTTCTCCTAAGTTTCAAATGTAAAGAAATACGGCTGCCATGGGGAAAATGATTAGGCTTAGCCGCACTTAAACAACTTTTAAAATGTTGATAATTCTACAAATCTTGCATGCAGGTTAACTAAAGGCATACAAATTTTAACCGGAAGATAAGAACAATATAACAACAAAAACCAACATATAAGAATAAAGAAACTGATCTCACCGAGCCGAGTGTCAGAGTGGATATATATATATATACTTTTGGTGCGGCAGATTACAACCAAAATACGAGATACACATCTACATGTTACATACAAAATTCTACACACAAAATTTCAAAGTTCTGAGACTACTGCATGGATATTTTATATCATAGTTATGCGTTATATAATTTTGAGTTATGCGAAACACATGCATACGTACGTACGTATATACATACAGACGCTATGGAAAAATCTCTTCGGAATCCATTTCAATTCAGTTTTATAATCCGTTTGGGGGGAAAAGAGTCCTTTATTCTGTCCTTACGTAAAATGTCCCGCAAAAGCATCGTTAAATTTCATTCGATAGCGGTCAAATGGATATTTTCGTAGAAATATGATACCTGAAATTTTTTGCGATTACAATACTTCCTTTTTATTTCTTGTAAGGAAGTAATAAGTAGAAATAATACATGTGCGAATCATATAATGAGAAAGGGAGAATCTGTTGTTAAAAAATAAAATCAAGAGATCTAAAATATAAAAATTATAAATCCCATACAACATTAAATTCAGTTCTAGTTTTAGCTTTTAGCAATGAAATCCATATTATAAATAACGTTAACTAAATATATCCGTTGAAGTCGATATCTGCTGACCTTCCGTTGAACGGCGCCAAATAATAAAAGGAATTCACTCGTGAAACTCATAAAGAACGCTTGAGTCATTCATTAGCGAATAACTGGAATTTACAAGCTCAATATTGTACGTGGGCGCCATACTGCTAAACTATAGCCTTATTCCTTTCATGTTTCATCCGAACAGAAAATTCTTGCTATACTGCGTGACAGAAGTGACGTTTTAGTGCCATACTTTACAGTATTTTCTTTTTCTTTTAATAACAATAAAATAAGATCATGTAAAACGTTTTCAAATAAACTCTTTAGTGTTAATTATTAGCCCGAAGGTCGTTAGCCCAGAAGGGCTATTAATTTCAAAACAGAATTTTGCATCGATTCACTTTTTTATAGTGTTGCCACCAAATATTATCGCCATGTATTATATTTATAGAAACTAAATAATGAAGATTTTGCATGAATGCATGAATATTTCTCGCGTTGTGAAGAAACAACAGTACCTACAGCCATCAAAGTTTGAATAACGTAGACCTCTAGCGGAACATGGGCATTTGGAAGTCCGAATTTTGAATTTCGAATTTGTTTTAAATTCTATTTCACAGTTTGTAAAATTTTAACGAATTTTTTGTTAAGCAACTCAGCGATTTCAAAGCGAGCAATGGCAACACTGTACGAAGAAAAAACATTATTATCTCCAGCGCGCAAGACTGAGTATCGGAAATTCGAAAGATAGGCTGTTTTTAAATATTTTGTGATATTGCTGTTGAATTGAATTTTATGTGTTTTAAGTGCGAAGAACATGATATTTAATAAATAAAAGTAACACGCAAAACGTTAAAAAAAGGACTTTTAAATGTAATATAAAATGTGAAACCTTTCAGATTTTTTTATTATTTATTTTTTTATTCTCCCAAAGGACTGTTATCTCAAAAGGGCTCTTAATTTCGTTTTGGCAGTTTGATTTGATTCACTGTAAATGTCCTTATCACTTAGTGGGGTTTTACTATTTAATTCTAATCCCACGAACACTAACAAGCGAATAATCGCTTAAGTGTGTGAACAAGACGCGTAAGACTTAATAAAATAAAAGGTTTACAACCCTTTATTTTTCAGTATATTTACAATCAGTTCCTACTTGGAACTTTACACAAGGCTTCCACTCCGGCTTGAACTTGAAATAATAATAATTTAAACTAAACTAGCTTAACTAAGTTATCTGAAAGGTATAGCCAAAGCTATCAGAAATCTAACTAGTTTGCCCCTAAGTATTAATTAAATCGGCGAATTCAAGCAAGGGCCTAAGGTATGGCCGAACGTAGTAACTAAGAGAGAAATTAGCCAAAGGCAAACGCGCGCTAGTCAGGAAATCAGACTCTCTCTTTTGAAGTCGGTGAAGTCACGACTTAAATAGTACTCTTTCTAATTTGCATTAACTGCGTTTCTGAAATGACATTCTGGCAGGAAATTGTAAGCTGAAATTAGAATAAGATAGGAAAGATACAAAACTTAAAATAAATGTTAATAAACTTAGGATAAAACTTTCAACTTTTCAAACTGTTGCCACCAAATATCACCGGCTTGTGTTACATTTAAAGAAAGAAGCATCTGCATAAATGTATATATGTTTCTCGTACTGTTATAAAACAACGGTACCTAGACGCATCCTCCTCCTCCGAGTACGGTCATCTGGAAGCCCGAATTTGGAATTTGTTTTATTATCTATTTCATACTTTGTAACACTTTAACGAAATTTTGATTAAAAAACTCAACGATTTGAAAGAAAGCAATGGCAACACTGTAGAGAATAAAATATTTTTATCTCTAGTACTCGAGACTGTCTGTCCGAAATTCTAAAGCTGTGCTGTTTTTAAATATTTTATGATTTTTCTGTAGAATCAAATTTTATTTGTCGTAAGCGAAAGAAAGTGATATTTAATAAGAAAACTGCTTTTAAATTTTTTGTAATTGTCTGTTGAAATGTATATGGCATAAGTGCGAGGGAGATGGTGCTTCATAATAAAGCTGAAAAGGAGAAAAAAAGGCTTAGGTCGAGTGAGTATGACAGCAAGATTGGTAGACTGTGAACTCACCCAGAGCGTAAAAAACCTTAACAATGCCTTTCGAATGATCTTTAAAATCTGAAACGTTCAGCAATTATTTTCTATTTTTTATATTCTCGTTTGGTCTTATAATTTGTCCGGTTACCTTATAGGCGCAGCTTGTATTAATTTTTACCCCAAAGGGCGTCAGAACGAAAGGGATATTAAATTTCATTTATTCATTTTGCGTTGGTTCACTATGTATGTCGGTTCACTTTTCAAATTATTGCCATCAAATATTATCGCCCTGTGTTATATTTAAAGAAATTAAGTAATTAAGAATCTGCATAAATTTATATGTGTTTCTCACATTGTGATAAAACAATTCTACCTAGAGCCATCCAATTTTGAATAACGTAACTCTCCACCGAATAGGGGCATCTGGAAGTCCTAATTTTGAATTTGTTTTATTATCGATTTCCTATTTTGTAACACTTTAACGAATTTTTCATTAAGAAAATCAATGATTTCAAAGCGAGCAATGGTAACGCTGTTCGGAATAAAAAGAAAAACTTTTTTATAGCCAGCGCGCCAGACTGTGGATCGGAAATTCTAAAGATATTAAAATTGTTTTCCGGTATTGTTGTTGAATTGGATTTTATAGTTAAATTTCGAAGAATGCATTTAATAAAACACAGGAAATATCTGAATTTTCCTAGCATTATGAAAAAACGACAGTACCTGGAGCCATCAAACTTTTAATACACATACTTCTGCATCCAAATATGTGCAGATTTGAATTTTGCCCAGATTTAAATTTTGAATTTAGTTTTATTTATTTCATATTTTATACAATTTAATAAATTTTTATTAACGATTTCTGCGATTTGAAAGCGAGAAGAGGCAACACCTTTCGAAATGAAACCTTTTTATCTCCAAAGCGCGAGACTGTTCCCATTCGGAAAATGTAAAATATTTATTTATTTTTCAATCTAAATTAAAAAACTTGAGTATTTCAAAAAATATGTTCCCATTCCCGGAATTAAAATATCTTTATCTTCGCCGTCCCAGCGCGTTGCCATTCTATAAAACCTAAGATATTTAACTTTTAAATTTAATGGAAGATTACTGAGTAAAATACTAAGTGATTTAAGAGCTCGCGTTGATGTCTTTAAATAAGTTTCAAAGACTATTGAAAAGAAAAGAAAATAATTTGATAAATTTTTCTTATTGCCTGACCAGGATAATCAGGATAAACTTTTCTTATTTTTCAAGTTAAAAATACACTCCGCGTAAAATTTCAGTAAACATTTCCCTTCTTCAACACCTATAGGCCGGAGATATTTTGTATTTACGCGGAGTGTATCGGCACTAAACTTAGTAAAACTGCTACGTGTATTTCCTAATGACTGAAAAATATTTGTGAAAGAAGAGCCAAAAGCCGGAAATCCCGCTTAATTAATAAATGTTACGCTTTCACACTTTAATTACTTAACCGATTATCATAAAATTTTCAAGAAATATTTTTGATATATTAGAAAAGGTTAAAAATGTTTGCGTGGTTTAAGCCACGCACCTGCGCGCGCAGACAAACTTTTACATCGTTTAACTTAAACATTATGAAACTTTCAACGTTTAATGTTTTTTGTACAACGACAATTATTTTAAGCTATAAAACCTATTATATAGTTTAAATTTCAATAGATAAGTTAAATTTTATATATTTTACATTACATTACATTTTTATTCTGATCTAATACCTTTCCTAATATATCAAAAATATTTCTTGAAAATTTCATGATGATCGGTTAAGTAATTAAGGCGTGAAAGATAAACAAACAAACAAGCACACAAACAAACTCACATTCGCGTTTATCCTATAAGTTAGGATTAACATCGTAATGGAATTCACCAAGATTTAAATCAGCGTCAAGTGTTCGTCTTGATCGAGGCAAGGCGTACTCGAATGTTTTCCAGTCTTGCTTCCTGTTGCTCCGTTCGTTTCTGAAACCCGCGATGCCTTTTTCTTTCTTGCTTGAGGTGTAGATCGAGCAATCGATTTTCGTTTTGCTGGCATAATCGATCTCACGGCGAAAGTAACGCTTTGTAACTACTGTTACAAACTCATTTTCAAAAAGCAAAGGAAATGCGAGCGATGCATTAACACGCATGTTAATGCCTGAAAAATTAAATATTGTACACTTTGCTGAACGATAACGCACTTTTTAAAGTACTTTAATTTGGGTAATGGCAACACATTTCTCTTAAATAGTCGAGTTTACTTAATAAATCCGAAACAAATTAATGTAACTGCGTTTTCGCCAGTAGCATTACAACTTTTTTATATCGCCGAGTTTTCTCATTAAATGTGAAACATATATATCTTATGCTTTACAGAGTGCTTTTAAATCGCTAAAATTTTAATAGAAATTTCGATTAATTAGCGTAAAATATATGCTTACAGAGATTGTTCGCACATTTTTTAGACGATGCATATTGTATTCACAAAAACAAATTACATAAAATTCTTGTGTTTTAAATGTTCTATTTGACATCTCTTATTCTGAACTATCTTTCGACACCGAAATTTCCAGGATAATAATGCCTTTTGAAGTGTCGGAAGCCCCATTCCTCCCGAAAAGCTTTCCAGAGTCCTGTTAGGGTTTCGGGAAAACGTTTGGATAATGCAGTTTTTAAAAGTCCGAAAGCACAAAAATCCATAGGTGACACATCGGGAGATTTAGTAGGGATATCAGTGAAGGGATTGATACCAATTTTTTGTTCCATTCCTTTTAGGGCATTTACAGTGGATTTTGATGTGTGACTGCTAGCTTTGTCCTGATGGAGCCTCACAGATCTCTTAGAAAAACTTTCTTTCGATTCCTTGAACCATGTACTTAAATTCTCCCCTTTTATGATAATAAGTGGCTCTTTGTTTTTTGTTACCATCATTTAAATACACCCATGCTTCATCTATTGTGACAATTGTTTTCCATTTTTCTTTGGATAAGTGTGTAGCATTCATTATTTTAATTAACCAAATTATTTTTAGTTTGAACTTTCCTATCGATATCTCAAAGTTTCAGTTCCTGCCCGAATTTAGCGCGAGCGAGATATTTATGCAAATCGCATATATCTGTTAGCAGTTAAAAGGCAGGAGTTAACGAGGGGAAAAAGAGAGCCTTGGATTTATCGCCGTAAGGCTGTGCGCGCAAAGATTTCCTCTGTCTACTGAAAGTTCGCCTTCATAGGCATTTGCAATTACCAGTGTTTGCTAGTGAAATTCGCATTATTGCATTTCACTAAGAGTTAAGCTTCCCTCGCCGTCCTACTTAAGCTAAGTTAGGGATTTGAATTTGTTAACACACTTTATTTTCATATTATTTTAGTTCAGCCCAAGTAGTGGCTTACTCTCAATTTGAAGAGTTGTAATTATTTGAATTAAAGGGTCACTTTTAAACCCTCCTTCTGACTTTGTAGTTCTTCAACACTAAAGGACATAGCCTAGATTTGCTCACTGTCCTCCACATAGGGTTTCCCAGCTTATGCTCACGAAGAAAGTCAAGAGATTGAAGGAGAAACCTTATACTGGCGTCCGAACAGCTAAAATGATGGACGGAAGTTTGAATATGCCAAGCATATCCCAGAATACTGCTGCAATGCCTGATGGATTTGGATTCATAGTGGAAACCATCAGAGCAGCCATGAAGCCGGCAGTAGTTTTTGATGCCAGAGGACCTGTGAACACATTCCTGGAAAAGTTAGAAGCGCATTTTTTGCTGTATCCAGTTCCGGAACATCAGAAGGTCATATTAGCGACAGGAGCATTGAGGGGCCAAGCAGCGACCTGGTATAAGTGCATCGGAAAATGTCTGCTGGGAGAACCAGGAACGCCGACTTACACGTACGAGAATTTTAAACTAGCAATTTTGAGAGCGTTTCCTGTGGTTAAAGACCGTGCGAAACTCGAAGCTGAGTTGTTTAGCAAGTATCAACAGCGGGTGGATGAACTATCGGAATTTATTTTGAGAAAAATACAAGTCTTTAAATTATTGTATGGCACGAGGCCGGACCCGGAGATTATCCAGATAATCCTGCCCAGATTGTTACCATCGATACAAGATTTCATGGAGTTAAGAAATCCCGTAACGCTGGACAAGCTGTTTGAACTCGCCGTACAATTCGAGAGCCGGCGAGCGGCCGAAAATCAACGGAGACAATCGTATGAACAGCGGCTGCAGGGGAACCAGAATGCCGAAGGAAGAAACAGACGATGGCCGAGAACTACTGGTACCAGTCAAAATGCGAGCGGTCAACCGCGCCAAGTACAGCGCCAACAAAATAATTCCAACTACGGAAGAAAATCATTCTCCCCAGGCAGAAGCCAGCAACAGAAGAAAACACCCGCAAAGCATTTAAACTACTAAGGAATATTGCGGGGAAGGGGGTGCAATGTTCCGAGGAGAAGAAAAATCCCTCTGAAGTACAGCTAAATACGGTCATGGTGAGAAACATTGAATTACCGAGACTGCAGTTACTAATTAACAACGTACCCGCTACAGCTCTGTTGGATACCGGCGCTCAAGGAAGCTGTTTGGCAGAAGAATTTTTTAAGAAGCACTTTCGTAGATATCGTCTGCATAGCGTGGAAGGAATGAAGGTGGTAGCAGCCCAAGGAAAAACGTGTCAATGCATGGGAAAAATCGAGCTGTACATCAAAATCGGCGAAGAACAAAAAAAAATTATGTTTCTTGTAGTGAAGAACCTCCAAGCATCGGTTATTTTAGGAACAGATTTCTTTGCAGCTGTGGATGCGAAAATCGATTTTGAAAACTCCACCTTGCAAGTAACCATGGACCCAGTTAAAAAGAAATCAACACCTCCCCCTGAAGTGGATTTAAGCCATCTAACGCCCGAAGAACAGGACAAGTTTCGGGAGTTGGTAAGTAATTTCGCTGATTTATTTGATGATATTCCAGGATTCACCCAGATCGTAGCACACGAAATTAAATTAACTACGGATGAACCTATACGTCAGCGTCCTTACAAGTACGACAAAGTTAAGGAGGAAATAATAAAATACCATATTGATGAAATGTTAAGAAACAAAATAATAACTCCTATTTCTAGTGCATATGCGAGTCCGGTTGTTTTATGTAAGAAAAATAATGATTTGCCGTTAACTGATCCATTAAGGTACAGGTTCGCTATTGACTACAGAAAGCTTAATAGTATAACAAAATTTCCAACTTACCCACTTCCGGTAATTGATGAAATTCTAAGAAGTATTAAATCGACAAAATACATAACCACCCTAGATTTGACATCCGGATATTTTCAGATAAGCATAAAGCCGGAAGATGTTCACAAAACAGCATTCATAACAAAATACGGTACATATGGCTTTTTGCGTATGCCTTTTGGATTGTCGGGAGCCCCGGCCACGTTTCAGAGGTGCATGGACAAAATTTTAAGGCCGGTAATAGGAAAAAGTACATTTATTTATCTTGACGATATAATTGTTACTTCAGAATCGCTGGAAGAACATATTAAAGACCTTCGAGAAGTCTTTACTCTTTTGAAAGATGCAGGACTTAAAGTGAACATTAAGAAATGTAAATTCGCGGCAAAAGAACTCAAATATTTAGGGTACAAAATTTCTCAAAGGGGGATCGAAACAGATAAATCTAAAGTTATAGCAGTGAAAAATTACCCAATTCCGAATACAGCCAAAAAGTTAGCGACTTTCTTGGGTATGTGCTCATATTATAGAATTTTTATTAAAAATTTCGCAGAAATTGCTGAACCATTGTTAAAGTTGAGAAGGAAAAGAGTTCGTTTTGCGTGGTCTTCAGAAGCAAACGCCGCGTTTGAGAAGTTAAAAGAATCTTTAATTAATGCACCGGTTCTAAAGTTCCCAGAGAAAGACAAGGGTCTAGAAATTTATGCAGACGCATCAGATTACGCAATCGGAGCCGTGTTAACACAAAATAGAAAAGCGATTGCCTTTTTTAGTCGTACATTGAATGATACGCAAAGAAATTATTCGGCAACGGAGCGTGAAACTTTAGCAGTGCTCGCAGCTGTTCAAAAATTTTGTGTATATTTTGGGAGTTCTCCCGTAACAGTATATTCAGATCATGCGGCAGTTACCAGATTATTTTCAGGAAAGAATCTTTCGCCACGCTTAATTCGGTGGACCCTAAAGTTGCAAGAATTTAATCTCATTATCAAACACACACCGGGAAAAGACAATGTAGTGGCCGACGCATTATCTAGAATAAAGTTAGACGAGAACGGCGAGAAAGTAAAAATAGCGATGCTTCAGGCAAAGGTCATTGACTCTCGAGAGACTGTAATAGAAGAAATTGCTAGGGATCCCGAATTCGGAAATATTTATAATTATTTAAAAGACCCAGATAACTTCCAGCATATAGACATTAATGCAATACGAAGCAGAGCACAGAACTATGAAATCATTGATGGTCTCTTATTTTATACTAAAGTTACGAATCAAAATAGTGAATACAGACCAGTCATCCCGGCCAAATTAATTTTAAGTATCTTGCAAGAGCTCCACGATTCGCCTGTCTCGGGCCATTTTGGAATTAGAAAAACAATACAACGCGTACGCGAGGCGGTATATTTTCCGCAATTACAAAAGATAGTTAAAAATTACTGCCAGACTTGTCACACGTGTCAGATAAATAATGACGTAAATTTCCGCCCGGCCGGGTTATTAACTAGTATTGAGTCTAGGTTCCCCAATGAAATAATTGGTATTGACCTCTTAGGCCCCTACCCCAGGAGTCATGTAAATAAGGCACGATTTTTATTAGTCATTGTGGATCATTTCAGTAAATGGGTTGAGTTGATACCACTTAAGCGGGCTTCAGCAAAAGTCGTTGCAGATTCGTTTTTGAACAAATATATTTTAAGATATGGATGTCCAGCGAGGGTGATTAGCGATAATGGTCCCCAGTTTGTAAGCAGTACATTTAAAATGATGTGTGACAAGTTGGGCATTAAGCATATGAAAATGGTACCCTACCGCCCACAATCAAATATAGCGGAACGGGTAAATAAGAATATTGTAAAATTGATTAGAAATTATGTGCAAAAGCACCATTCTAACTGGGATGACTGCGTCGAAGAATTTGCATTCGCCCTCAGAACGGCTAAGCACGAGACAACGAAGAAATCCCCCGCCGAATTGTTTTTGGGCAGGAAGATAATGACCCCCTTAGATAAATTATTTTATGTGAAAGATAGAGCGCCGGAATTTCAAATTGGTGAAATAGAAAAAATGTTAAAAGAGGCAGAAAAGTGCTCCCGGGAAGCGCAAAAGAAACAGAAGCAATACTATGATTCAAAAAGAAGAACCGTAGAATATAAAGTGGGGGAGGAGGTGTTGAAACAGGCCCATGCTCTTTCATGCGCAGCAAAAGATTCGGTCGCAAAATTTTGCCCAAGATGGCATGGTCCTTTTGAAATTACAAGAATAGTTGAATGCCGTGCATATTTAAAGAATGAGAAGGGCGAAGAGACTGTGGCAAATTTCGATCAAATCAAACATTATTATCGAAGAGCTAATAATAATATCTTAGGTCCCTCAACAACAAAAGAACCCAGTTTGAAAAGGAGGTTACCAGAAGAGAGGAAGCCGCAGCCGAAGAAAAGACCACCCCAGAAAGAAAAACGGAAAAACGCTAAGCAACAGTCTCAGCGACCAAAGCGTTTGAGGAAGGAACCTCCAAATGAAAACACTACGAAGTTCCACCACTGCGGAGGGAACAGAACGTCGAGAAGCGAGCCGCCGAAGGTGCCAACCCACAACGAAGGAGCCTACGAGTGCAGGAGAAGGAACGAGCCAGTCTGGAGAGGGAGCAAAGACTTCAGCACAAACGGAAAGCGCCACCCACCATTCGTCCCAACAAGGTGTTTCTGGAGGAAAGAAGATCGACCAAACGAAAGGCAGCCCCAGAGTTTCAATCTAGGAGTAACAAGCAAAGAATAGCCCAAGCCACAGTATATCCAACCTTTCAGGAATGGACAAAAAAACGCCTAAAAGACTGGCAGAAAGATAAGTAGATTCTTTATTTTCTTTTAAAATTCACACAGTTATGTTTCTGATTTAAGTGCAAGTTGCAGATTTAAAAGGGAAGTTACCCGAGTCAAAAGCCGGTTGCCGAAAGCGTAAAGGACACGCTTGAAGGAACAACTTAATTATGCAGCGGAAGAAATTCGAGAGTTCAGTTGAAAAACTGTGAGACTTCGTGAAATGTTCTTTGTAATCCAGAACATGGGATTCATCGATTTTAGTCAAAAGACTCTCTGTAAATAGGAAATTGAATTGTGTTAATTAAAAGCAACTAGTACGTAAGTTGTATAGCAAAACTGTTGTATTATATTTTTCTATGTATAAATAATGAATGCATTTAATGTAAAACTGTTTTCTATGTAATGCATGATTTGTTGTAAGCCTTAAGCACTGGTTTTGTTTATATCGAATATTTTGGAAAAGCGTAAAGGATACGCAAGTTAAAATTAAAATGTAATGTAAAAGCGTAAAGCGCGCTAAATTAGAAAGTGAATATATAAGTGTTATTTAACGCAATGAGCATTTAAAGAAAATTTGAATTGAAGATTGAAAGAATGAATTATATGTATGAAATGCAATTGAAATGTTTGAATGTTGTACGTAGTGTTCTCTGGTTTCACACAAAAGTTTAAAGTTCATTTCATGTTAGAACCTCAGGGCATTTCAGATTTGTTTTAGGGGAGGTCTGAGGTCTTGAAAGTCGAAGAATTAACCCCAATAGAATTGAAGTCAGGTGGTAGTTGTGAACACTTGACAAAGTAAAACTGCGTGTTTTTCACAAACACTACATTTGGCCAGAGAACAAGGGGGAAGTTTTAAAAATGAATGAGTGTAAAATGAATGCGTTTGGCGAAAAGCGCTAATAGAAATTAAAAAACGCGAATACCTAAAGCGCGAATAAAAGTCATTACGGAAAGCATCAGAGGAAGGGAATGTTGTACTTTTCAGGTGAAATGTACTTATAACATGAAATTAAAATTTATTTCCTTCCAGATTGGAAGGAACCAGACTAGTATCAGTCAAGCCAAATTCCTGATGGATCTTTTTGATGTGAAGAAGGAAAAAGATATTCTATGTTAAAATATCTAAGACACAAACAGAGATTTAAACTAAATTTAAAACTTACAATTGTAAAGGATGGCGAATAGGAAGGAAAATTTAGATTTAGAATTTAGCATCTTCACTAAAAGCCGATTTTAGGCTAGTTAGTTTCAGACTACTAAATTCTGGGAGCAACTATGTAGCATTCATTATTTTAATTAACCAAATTATTTTTAGTTTGAACTTTCCTATCGATATCTCAAAGTTTCAGTTGCTGCCCGAATTTAGCGCGAGCGAGATATTTATGCAAATCGCATATATCTGTTAGCAGTTTAAAAGGCAGGAGTTAACGAGGGGAAAGACAGAGCCTTGGATTTATCGCCGTAAGGCTGTGCGCGCAAAGATTTCCTCTGTCTACTGAAAGTTCGCCTTCATAGGCAATTTGCAATTACCAGTGTTTGCTAGTGAAATTCGCATTATTGCATTTCACTAAGAGTTAAGCTTCCCTCGCCGTCCTACTTAAGCTAAGTTAGGGATTTGAATTTGTTAACACACTTTATTTCATATTATTTTAGTTCAGCCCAAGTAGTGGCTTACTCTCAAATTGGAGAGTTGTATTTATTTGAATTAAAGGGTCACTTTTAAACCCTCCTTCTGACTTTGTAGTTCTTCAACACTAAAGGACATAGCCTAGATTTGCTCACTGTCCTCCACATAGGGTTTCACAGCTTATGCTCAGAAAGAAAGGTAAGAGATTGAAGGAGAAACCTTATAAGTGTTTCTCATATAGAATTCTGCAGCGTGTCCTGCGTCGAGCGATAGGCTTTGGAAGAAGACGATGCACATTGCGTTTTTTCGCTTTCTTAAGATTTAAATCGACGTTTATCATTTTGTTTACAGTGGACACCGAGCATTTTAATGATTTTGCAACTGTCCCTTGACTAGGGGGATTTTCTTTCAACATTAAACAACGTACCTCTGAATAATCGAAGATGTCCGTTTTTTCCTGGAATACTTGTTTGGAATTTTTGTCCCACTCGAGGCTCCAATTTGGCGTTTTTTTCCCTTCTTGTTGATGATATTACCTATCGACGCTTTAGATATCGCAAAACCATGACTCTCACATCGTTTTTGGATAACGGAGTATGTATATTTCTCTTCGGAAATAGCGTAAATGTATCCTTCGAACCACTGGTTTGTTAAATTCGCCATTTTGAATAAAAATAAAACTTTCAAGCTACAGACAGCAATTTTGTCTTTTAAAAACATAGTACAATTGCAATAACTTCTTTTGCAGCAAACGATTTTTTATTAGCGCTTACCAAAATCGTTTAAAAAATGAGCGAACAACCTGTGTATAAAGAGTGCTGACCCTCATGGGCTGGTTCAAAAGCAAAATCATATAGATAGCGATCTTTCTCTTGTTTTAAAGGTTGAGTGTGGCAAGTTTCATACAGATCGGAACTGTACATTTTTATAAAAAGCAAACAAACATTCATTTACACATTTGCTAAATATAAGATAAGAAAACATTTTGTTGAGAACAAAGTTGTGCATTTATAGCTCATTGTATAAAGTAACGGAATCTCAAGTTTAGTTTAGAAAAGTTTTTCAAAACCTACCTTTTTCAATATCGAAAGCCATTGCAATTACAAAATGTTTATGCTAAGTAAATGACATTTATTTACCGCTTTCTGCGAGAAGATATTTCTTTAGCATTATATGCGCAATATCGGCTTCAATATTTGAGATGTACATCCATGGCCGGAATTTTTTTAAAGATTCTAAACATTTGTTGCCTCCATATATATCTAACACAGAACGTAAATTAAAACCCCATAAAATAAGACTCAGATCTTCTATTTTTCATTCATATCTTAGGTACGTGTGCTCAATGTTTAACTGAGCTGTGCTTTTTTCCGTAGAAATGGTTCCCAACAACTAACAGATTCCGATACCATTTTTTACTTCCTTGGACGAAGTAAAGGAAGTATTGTAATCACAAAAAATTCCGGATATCATATTTCAAAGAAAATACTCATTGATCGCTATCGAATGCAATTTAACGACATTTTTACGTGACATTTGTACATAAGGACAGAATAAAGAACTCTTTTTCCCCAAACGAATTATAAAACTGATTAAAAATAGATTCAGAAGAGATTTTTTCGTGACATCTGTAGGCACACGTATGTGTCTCGCATGACTCAAAAATGAGTAGCCGTAGAACGTTGAAATTTTGCATATTCGACTGCTATGACATGAATTTGTGCATCTGCCTTTTTGATTCCGATCACCCGCTTCAAACGTGAATACATATATACTGACTCTGTTACTCGGCTCAGTCATTTTTTTTTATTCTTATATGCTGATAATTGCTTTAAATTGGTTTAATTATGTTATTCTTACGTCTCGGTTAAGGTTTTTATGCCTTTAGTTAATCTGCATGCAATAGTTGTAGAATTATCAACAATTTAAAAGTTCTTTAAGTGCGTATAAGCCTAATTTTTCTTGCCATATCAGCCATATTTGTTTACATTTGAAACTTAGTAGAATAGTGAACTAAATCAGTTTCTGCACCTTCAGGGTCCTTTTGCCGAGTGGGACCAAAAGGAAATTTTTAGTTTTCTGCACCGATAAATCTGCCTTCTTGTAGGCTAGCCGAATTGCTTGTTTTAGCGTAGAAAATTTAATTTTAATTGTAAAAATTGTTTTTTTTTAATTGTTATGACTGTATTTGGTGTTTTATGTTGTTCTATACCTTTCAATTTTTAATGATGATATTTTGAGGTTTTATGTATTTTTGCCTTGCCGCGAAGTGAGAACTAACTGAATTAATTAAATGAAAGATATACCTCTAATGAAATTCCAGGAGATAAGTTTAAATGAAATGCAGCAAAAAATGCGTATAATTTAATATCCCGTAGAAGGAAATCATTTGGTGTACACATCAGACATTTCATATACGTAAAGTTCGAAAAATGTCTTTGTAAGCGCTATAGAGCTTTCAAAAGAAAATTAATTGTTTTAAAGCTTTTTCTCTGTTTTTCTGTTCATATTCTTTACACACAACGTGAAATAAGGAAGCTTATTCTAGACGAAAATAAGTCTCAAAGAACTATGGCATTATGAGTCTGAAAGCTGATCTTGTCTTGTAAAGGTCAAGACAGCAATCGAGGATTCGTCTAAAAAATCGCTCATGAAACTCTAAGGATATATCGGCAAAAATTTAAGAAAACTGGAATTTAGCCTTTTATGTGATATATACTTTTTGAATGCATCTTGAAATTTTTAATTATCTTTTGTTTTTCCTCCGATGGCGGGCACTTGCTATTAGAGGCGTCTGTCACTACTAAGGCGGAAGCCGTAGTCAGTTAATCATGGAGACATCTAAAACCATAGCTGCCTCCCGTGACATAAAGGCCCGGAGAACCCTTCGGTACGGCAATCACAATCGCTAACCACTTTCCCGTCAGGGCGGCAATTTTTTATTCTAAATTAGTTCACATTATTGCAAAAGGCAATAATTATTTACATATGTTACTATATATTTACAAGATTAATTTGTATTTGATGCAATGAGTTGCGAAAGCGGGGAATACCGAAAAATTTTGCAGCATATAGGAACAAACATCAGAGATTCAGTTTCAAAATGTTGCGAATCATGGAAAATGGAGCTCTCAACCCATTACCTTATTACTCGATTTATGCTATTGCTTCTACTTTCCCCCAGATCTTTCCAAAGTTCAATCGGATACTCGTTTATAAGAATACAGCTCGAAGGCGTCGAAGAACTACTATAAACACGCTGAGACAATCAGCGACACAGCCCTCAGACTATCAGGCTATAACGGCTTCACGGCAAAGCACCAGGGTACGGCTCCCGACTCTGCTCCGTCGTTCTCGGAACTCCACGTACTCTCGAGACTCTCCACGGTAGAACTCGCGATGCACTCGACGATACGCTAGGGTACAGCTCCCGACTCGGTTCAATCGTTCTCGAAGCTCAACACATTCTAAGATAAAACTCGGCAATGCACTAACTCGCGATACACTAAAAGATTCTCTCGATGCACTCGAGGACCAACTAGGCATTAGACTGACTACAAGACACTCGCTCACTGACTGACTATCAACTCGATAGATTTCGCGCTGACTCACCCTCCGCGTACCAGCACAGTTTATCACTTTTGGCTTTTGGCCCTCCGCATATCAGCAGAATTGATATAGCTTTTGGCTTTTGTTCGAGAACATTCTGAACCAGCAATCCGTCTGTGACATATCGCCAATTTTGTCGCCAAATGAGCGATTTCTCGCCAAATTTGGTAACACTGCCTTCCCTTTGCATTTTCTGGCAACCCTAAACCTGCTTTGCGGGGAAGCTATCTTGCTGCGCCTGGACATTTCGTAACAACATTTTGTACGAGAATTATGTACATGAGGTTAACATTAGTATATATAAATTTTCTCCCTCCTTTTCGCATGTCGTCGTGATGTAATTGGAATCATACTCAACGCGCATTTGAGAGGTTCAGGTTTCGAGTCCCGTAGAGGACACTGCACATTTTTCACGTCTTCTACTTCAGAAAAACCTAGTGAATCTTACGACTGATACACAGGATAGTAAAACAGAAAAAATATATCTGCAAATACCTGCTCTCCTAGTACAGCAATGAACTTTAGTAGAGAGATGCGTGGGTCACTTAGATCGATCGGATTATGATAATTTAATATCATGGACTGTTACGAAATAATATTAATACTGGTTACGAAAAAGAACGTACAATTTTTGTTAGTTGCAACATTACAGTTTTATTGCGAGGTTTGACTGGCGTAGAATCCTAAAATCAATGATTTTCTGGCTCTACTAAACTGACAATCGAGTTATTGCCCTAGTCTGAATTAAGATGACAATGTGTGAAGAAAGTTGAAATAACCCTTTTACTAAATCTTTAGATTTAACAAAAGGCACCACTTGGGTTACCAAACAAAATTCCTTCATTTGCGAGTATTTAAAATAACATAAGTTGAAATTCAAAATTAAGCAACGTTATCTATCAGAAATTGCACAAATTGTCTACTTCAGCTGGCTCAGTTATTTAACGGCACAGTTTTAACGTCATCTAGCAAAATGGCTAAAGCCGGAATAAACTTGAAATAAGCTGGCGATAGTACATAAAATGCAAACCATTCTTTTATAAGCTCTAATTCTAAAACATTCAAACGTTTGGCTTCAATACTTGTAGAGTCATTACGTTATATTTGAAGCAGGAAATGTGAAAAATGAGCAATACCCTCGCCAGGATTCGAACCACGGACACCACGAAGACACGCCAAGAAGGCTGGAGAAATACCTTATATTCTCCGCCTTTTAAAAGGCAACTGGAGATTAGGGGACACAAATGCGAAATCCTGGCTGTGGAGAATCATCATACAGTACCTTTTTTGGTTCAGGCGCCACTGTAGAGATGTTAGGTATTTTTGAAAGCAAGAGATATGAAAAATGAGCAATGCCCTCACCGGGAATCGAGCCACGGCCCTTTCGAATACATGCCGAGCGTGCTAACCAGTGCACCACGAAGGTATGCTAAGAAGGCGGGAGAAATACCTTACGTACTTATAACTAGTTTGTATTCTGGTAAAGAAGTTATAATAAAGGTACAAATCATATAATGTAGGTTATAATAAAAGTTCTGGAAAGAAGTTATAATAGATATTCATATCATAATAACTGCCTAATTAGCATAAATCCTATATCATGGGTCGTCATATGGAATTTAAACAGATCCAGGCCAGCAGGAACTGAGCTTATACTCTTCCGTTCTGCATGTGTTAACCTCAGCTAGTGGTAACGTTTATATATTAATGTTCATATGTTAGCAATTTTGCTTTTGCTAAAACGCATTATACATCATGCACTTTGAAAATAAGATTAAAATAAAATTAATTCCTACATATTTTCCTACAAAGAAACCGATGCCATTAAATGATTTCGTAAATGCTAAATATTTTTAGTCCAAAGGGGCAATCTGCCCAGAAGGACTATTAATTTCGTTTTGGCATTTTGCGTTGGTTCACTACAAGCGTTGTTTCACTTTTCAAATTGTTGCCACCAAATGTGATCCCCCTTTATTATATTTAATGAAATTAAATAATGAAGAATCTGCATAAATGTATGTATGTTCTCCCATTCTGATAAAATGACGGTACCTAGAGCCATCAAATTTCGAATAATGGAAGTTTTCACCCGAAAATGGGCATCTGGAAGCCCAAATTTGAAATTTGGAATTTGATTTATTATTTATTTCATATTTTGTAAGACCTTTAACGAATTTTTGATTAACAAATTCACGGATTTCGAAGCAAACAATGGCAACGTTGTACAGAAAAAACATTCTTATCTCCAGCGCGTGAGACTATGTATCGAAAATTCTAGAGATATGCTCAATTTAAAATTATTTTGCGAAATTATATTGCTGTTGAACTGAATTTTATGGTTTAAGTGCGAAGAACATGATATTTAATAAATAAAGGTAACACAGAAAATGTTAAAAAAACGCCCCTTTGGGCGTAATTTAAAATTTGAAACCTGTGAGATTTTTCTCTTTTTTTTACGATATGATTACCCTTCCCCCACTTAATATTTAGGTAGAACAGACACAGAGATTTGTTTTCTCTGGATTCGACATGAAGCTGTTTCGTTTTAGTTGGTCTTCCGTCTGGTACTTTATTATTCAAATTTAGCATCCCACCAAGAGCCAGACATAGAGCTAAAGATTATTTCGTGGTGTTCAAAGTTCATTCTGGTTTTATCTGAGCAGCGATGGTCACGGAGTGAGAATATAGAAGCAGCGTGATGACTGGACAGATCTTTCTGCCTGAAGCTCATTTTGGCTCTGTCTAAGCAATGATGGTCACCGGAGAAAAAGGGAAGTGACGTGATAACTGGACAGATCTTTCTGCTCAAAGCTCGTTCTGGTTCTGTTTGAGCGATGATGGTTATTAAGTGAGAATGTGGAAGCGGCGTGATGACTGGACAAAACTTTCTATCTAAAATTCATTTTGGTTCTGTCTGAGCAATGATGGTCACCAAGGGAAGATAGAGAAGCGAAGTGATAACCGGACAGATCTTTCTGCCAATCTGGTATGCCGAATCTTTCTAGTATGCCAAATACCATTTCCCTACTAAGATGAATCTCGGCCACATTCAGCCATCCTTTGCAAAGTATCTATTAGATAATTCCTTGACAAATCTCTCATCAACTAAGAATTTATAAAGCTTAACTTATTGTCAAAGGAATTCTCTGAAAAGTCTTTTGATGACATTGCACCATTTAGGTGCTGTAGGACAGAATTCTAGAAACCAATATACCAACGCTACAGTAAGATAGTAATTATTTCCCTTAAACTAATAAAGCCATTAGTTAGTAAAAACTAATAAAGTCATTAAACTACTAAAACCATTAGATGCAACTTACTGATAATCCTATAAATTCGGCATATAATTGTTTGAAGTGAAAATTACTCTTTAAACCTTAATTCTTTATCTGCGTTTCAAGTTTTTAATTGTTTCTAGTATATTTTTATGGTGAGGCAGTTTCTTATTAGGGCAAAGTATTTATGGCTAGAAGGGATATCTTTCTATTAAATCTAGTATATTACAAGAGGAAATTATTGCAATTTGCAAAGCTATCAAAATTGTAACTTTCATTATGATAAAAACGCACACGTCTTCCCAGATAATCCAATCATTATTATCACTCACGTTTGTCAATCATTACTTCAAAAATACAAGAGTGGGTCTATATTTGTTATAAACTTTTCTAAAATTTTCTAAAATTTCTACAATTTAGATATCATATGCTTCGCAAATGTTCAGCTTATGTCAGTTTATTTTAGAAATCAAATAACTAAAATCAGCGTTATATTTGATAATTTTCACAAAAAATGTGAAATTTTCTGCAAAACTTTGCAAACATAACGCTGATTTTTGTTGGTTGACTGTAAGGTATTTTTCCGGCCTTCTTCGCATGCCTTCATGGTGTAGTGGTCAGCACGCTGGGCGCGTGTTCGAGATGTCCGTAGTTTAAAACCCGGTGAGGGCATTGCTCATTTTTCACATCTCCTGCTTCGAAATATCTAATCTGTCTACAGTAGCGACCGAACTAAAAGGTGTTGGATGATGATTCTCCACCACCATGATCTGGCGATTGGGGCAGCTAATCCCCAGTTTCCCTTTAAAAGGGGTAGTATGTAAGGTATTTCTCCAGCC
Source organism: Stegodyphus mimosarum (assembly GCA_000611955.2). Taxonomy (NCBI): domain Eukaryota; kingdom Metazoa; phylum Arthropoda; class Arachnida; order Araneae; family Eresidae; genus Stegodyphus; species Stegodyphus mimosarum. The sequence goes on from KK121420.1 coordinate 514,564, forward strand.
TTCTTCGCATGGCTTCGTGGTGTAGTAGTCAGCACGCTAGCTGCGTATTCGAGAGGTCGGTGGTTCGAATCCTAGGGCACTGCTCATTTTTCACATCTCCTGCTTCGAAATAACCTAATGTCTCTACATGACTTCTAAATTAATATTTGTTCATCGTGTTATTTTACTTTTTGTTGCTGTTGTTGTTGTTGTTTCTTATGTTTACTTGTCTGACAGAGTCAGCCCAAGTCCACGAGAAATCTCGTGTCAAGGAGCGCTAGATTACGCTTGTCGTTGGCCACAGCCTTGAGACCTAACAGGTGACAGTACGATTTGGCTCGGTTCCCCCTCCCCGCAATTTTGATGGAGAGAACCCCGGGGAGGGCAGGACCGAGGGCCTCTCACCGCTCTCCTTTTCCACCAAACCGTATGAGAGGACTTTCGGCTCGCCGCATACTTAAACTGCCGCCATGCTGCACCGACACTATACATTTACAAACATCCATGCCTTCTCCGGGATTCTAACTCGAGCCCTTCGGCATGGCAGTCAGCGACGCTAACCACTATACCGGTTGGGCGGCTTATTTTACTTGAATTACGTTAGTTTGTTTTTAAGATAGACCTTTATTAATGTATCTATTAACCTTAACAGGGAGAAAACCAAAAAGCATTTTTGCTTTTACAAAATAAAACTAGAAATCACATTTGGCATTTGTTTTGTGCAATGATTACAAAGAATAATTTTCGATTGCAGCGATTATAAAGAGTAATAATTAACTATGCAGTTTAAATGCAATTATTATACTTAATTTACATTCAATTAGTTTTTCACAGTTTTATGTGAAATGTTCGATACAGATTGCTATAAACTTATATTAAATACAAATTCTAGATATTTACTTATGTTTACAACGCTTTTCAAAGTAAAATACTTAAAGAAACAATTTGAAATTTGCAGGTTAGTGATTTCTGTAAATACAAAATCTAATTTTTCACATAATTCTCGTAAAAAATATGCCAACTAATAAAACTATTTATTTAAATTTAATAAACATTAAAGTAAAACACTTCATGTTCTAATTTAAGTATGCGTTCTAAATCCAATATTTGTGAGCTGTAAAATACCTTAATAGCTCTTACCATTTCACACAAAGTCTCGGGCACAGCTAGGTTTTGCCACAGAAGTATGTTAGCTAGCCTTTATCTAGCTTCTTCAATTTTGTTCTTTTCTACGTCCACTGTCGCGAATTGCAACTGGTCCCAAGTGGCACTACTTTCCTCAAAAGAGGATTGTGGCTTGACTGCCTTTCGAGGGAAATTCCAGTCGATTTCCTTTACAGGAGGTTCCACATCGATGCCGGAATTACAGGCCAAGCCACGGCTGAGGCGGTCGGTTTCTTAGGCGAAGAGCATTATCCTTCTTTTTTATTAGCCCAAAGGAACAATTTGTCCAGAAGGGCTATTAATTGCCTTTTGGCATTTTTTTGGAGTCCATTATTAAACGGCGTTTCACTTTTTCAAATTGTTGCCACCAAATATTACAGCCCTGCATTATGTTTAAAAAAATGAAATAATGAAGAATCCGCAAGAAAGTATGCATGTTTCTCGTACTGTGAAAAAACAAAGGTATCTACAAACATCAAATTTTGAACAGCGTATTCCTTCACCGAATATGGGCATCTGGAATTCCTTATTTGGAATTTGTTTTATTCTCTATTTCTTATTTTGTCAGACATTAAAGGATTTTTAATATCAAACTCAATGATTTCAAAGCGAGAGATGGCAACACTGTACGGGAAATAAGCATTTTTATCTCTAGCGCGCGAGACTGTGCATGGGAAATTCTAAAGATATGCTCATTTTAAAACTATTTTGCGATAGTGGTGTTGAATTGAATTTTACGGTGTAAGTGCGAAGAACATGATACTTAATAAATAAATGTAGCAAACAAAAATGTTAAATAAACGCCTTTTTGAGCGTAATGTAAAATGTGAACGCTTTCAGATTTCTTTTAGCCCGAAGGGCGTTAGCGCAGAAGGGCTGTTAATTCCGTTTTGACATTTTGAGTCAATTCACTTTCTGCGTTGATTCACTTTTAAAACTGTTGCCACCAAATATTACAGACCTGTATTATATTTAAAGAAATTGAATAATGAAGAATCTGCATAAATGTATGTATGTTTATGGCGTTGTTATAAAACAACGGTACCTAGAGCCATCAAATTTTGAGTAACGTAATCCTCCACTAAATATGGGCATCTGGAATTCCTTATTTGGCATATTTTGTCAGACATTAAAGAATTTTGAGGAAAAAACTCAACGATTTCAAAGCGAGGAATGGTAACACTGTACGAAAATAAAAAAAACGCTTTTATCTCCAGCGCTCGAGACTGTGTATCGGAAATTCTAAAGATATGTCCTTTTTAAATATTTTGTGATATTGTTGTTTGGTTGAATTTTATCGTTTACGTGGGAAGAACATATTTAATAAATAAATGTAACACACAAAACGTTTAAAATAAACGACCTTTTAATTGTAATATAAAATCTGAAAGCTTTCAGTTTTTTATTTATTTGCTTTTTATTACCTTCCTGCAGTTGTCTTTAACTTCCTAAAAGGCGATCGATTCACTAAAACGCTGTGGTTTTCAAATTACATGATGAATATTTTACTTCAGTAAAAATTTCCCAAACTTCGTGATAAATATCCAGTCCAATTTCATGTATAACTTCAATTAAATAAGATCATCGAGAACGAAATGCTCGTGAGCATGTAAATACGATTATAGCGGCTTAAAACTGTGGAGCTTTGATGGACAAAAACTGTAAATACAACTAGCTATTACATCTTCGAGATTTTACTTAACTATTTCTCACTTTTATATCTAAATTTATTACAGACATTGACTTCATTTTAGTTTCATTACTATTACTACGATGTATAAGAAATTAATCGAAACGAGCTCTAGACTTTTCCCTTCATTAAAAGACACAGTTTACCTCAATAATTCAAACATAAAGTTCCCACTTCAAGATTATGAAGCTGGAACACTAGGCCTTACTAATAAGACAGTATATTACGAAATCTGCCCTCTTGAATATTTTTGAGGGGTAATGAGAAAGACAAGCTGCACTAAATTTGTCAGACCAATAATTTGTTTGAACAAGGTTTTGAAGTGTCTCTGTCAATATTTTTCTTCTTTAAACTGTCAAGCCTTTTAATGTCAATATATATTCATCTCCTATGTCACTTTCTGCTTGAAGTTCTGTTGTTTAAGGCACCATTTTCGTCGACCAATTATCATACTTTTTATGGAATTTCATTTACCTCAGAGATAATATTTAAGGTAACAATCCTAAGAGGATAAAGAAAGTATTACAATGTTCCTGTCGAAAATCTAAAATTAATTGCTCCCTCGCTCGCTTTGAAATCGCTGAGTTTCTTAATCAAAAATTCGTCAAAGGCCAGTTTTATATTTACGAAAATCAAATCTATAAAAACGAAAAATCTGAAAGGTTTCAGATTTTAAATTACGTCCAAAGGGGCGGTTTTTTACCTTTTTGTGTGTTAAATTTATTTATTAAATATCATCTTCTTCTATACTTGAACCATAAAATTCAGTTCAACAGCAATATCGCAAAATAATTTCAAAATGAGCATATCTTTAGAATTTCCTATGCACACTCTCACGCGCTGGAGATAGAAAAAATTTTTTGTACAACGTTGCCATTGCTGGCTTTGAAATCCTTGAGTTTTTTTAATCAAAAATTCGTTAACGTTTTACAAAATATGAAATCGACAATAAAACAAATTCCAAATTCCAAACTTGGGTTTCCAGATGCCCATATTCGGAGGAGGATTACGTTATTCAAAATTTAATGACTCTAGGTAACGTTGTTTTACCAAAATGCGCGAAGCCTGCATACATTTATGCAGATTCTTCATTATTTAATTGTTTTAAATATAACACAGGGCGATAATCTTTGGTGGCAACAGTTTGAAAAGTGATACGGACATTTATAATGAATCGACGGAAAATGCCAAAACGAAATTAATAGCCCTTGTGAACTAACGCTCCACTGGGCTAACAACTTGATTTTAAGAAAATATAAATAAATAAAAAAAAAAAATCTGAAAGATTTCAGATTTTAAATTACGTCCCGTTTTTTTAACGTTTCGTGTGCTATCTTTTTTTATTAAATATCATGTACTACGTACTCAAACCATAAAATTCAGTTCAAAATCAATATCGCAAAATCATTTTAAAATGAACATATCTTTAGAATTTCCGTAAGTTTCGTGCGCTGGAGATAAAAATGTTTTTCTTTTTCCGTACAGTGTTGCCATTGCTCGCTTTGAAATCATTTAGTTTGTTAATCAGAAATTCGTTGAAATGTTACAAAACATAAAATCGATAATAAAGCAAATTTCAAATTCAAAATTAGGGCTTCCAGATGCCCATATTCGCAGTAAGATTACGTCATTCAAAATTCGATGGCTCTAGGTTTTATCACAATGCGAGAAACATGCATACATTTATGCAGATTTTTCATTTTTTAAAATTTAATGCAGAGCGATAACATTTAGTGGCAACAATTTGAAAAGTGAAACGGGCATTCAGAGTGATTCGACGCAAAATCGCAAAACGAAAGTAATAGTCCTTCGGAACTAAATCCCTTTGGACTAATAAGACGTATAAAAGCGATGGAGAAATGTGTTCCTATTAAATGAAGACTGGTATAACATTTAAGATAGTACAATTACTAGAAATGTATTTGTGTCGTGGGCTGTTAAATTTCTTGTACTGTTATGATATGTTTGCTCATTGTCGAATTTCCTTGGTGTGGCGTTTTTCCAAAAGCTACAAAATATAACCATTTTTGATGATGTTTTTTAAACCAGCTCACAGTTACAGGTTTTTTTTCGTGTATTTTCGGATGCATTTTACAGATAAGACCAGCTTGTTAAATCTACGTATTTACTTTGACAATGTGGATATTATGACACTGAATAATGGTATTCAACAAGTGTTGTTGGGAATGCTCCTACAAGATAAAGTATGGCATGCCATTGTATAAATAGAATCCAACTCGCCTTTCAGCTGATTTGCATAATAGGCAAATGCATTGACAACATACTCTCGAATTTCCATTTTCTGCAAACGCTATCGAGAAAACCCAATTTGAATTTTGAATTTCAGTGAACGACGTGAAATAAATTTGAAGTTAGCATTTGGTTTCTGAATATGCTATTAAAAACCTAAAACTGAATAACAATATTTGTACAAGATTTGTTAAAATTTAAGCAACAGACTTCAAATTTTCATAAAATTCCTAATTAATATCAGTTTTTAAAATCTAAAACTATCTGACGTGACCTTTAAGTAGACTATAACTTCCGGTTGCTCTTTTTTGAATAAAATCTAATTTATTTAAAACATTTACGGCTCAGTAGTAGTTACAAACACTATTCATTTCTAACTATTCTAGTCTCTAAAACAATCAACAATGATAACTATATATTCTCATGTGCACATGCGTTCTCATCGATCCTAGTATATCCTCTGGTCGGACACACAAATCAATGATTTAAGAATCACCCAATGACACTATTCCGTTACAGCGGCGTCAGTTAAAAATGCGCCACCATTTTTTTTAACCGCCCATTGTTGCCAAGTATAAAATAATAATACAGTTCAAAAGACTAAAAAAATATTACTTCTGTAAAAAGTAATTTTTTTTAATTTCATATTCCTTAAAGAAAGTAAATTTTTCTTTTTAATTTTTTAATCTAGAGTATTCTGCACATAAATAAAAAATAACAAAATGAAATTTAATCTAAACAGGTGGCATAAAGAATATTCTACATATAAATAAAAAATAATAAAACAAAAGGAAATTCAATCTAAGCCAGGTGGCATAAAATTACAAATATCATTCAATAGTATAGAAAAATTTCAGTTTTTGATATCACACAAATTCCATTAACTATGACTCTAAATGGTGACGAGCAGTGCCCCGCTGAAATTCATTTCTCCATTTAGCACTGCCCACACAGTTTGGGTATGACATCCGGTTTCGGGGTCTACAACATTGTAGTGATTCATAGTGAAATGTTCAGCATTTCTTATATCCTTTCCAGCAGTATGAAAATATTGCGCTGCTATCCGCAATGATTTCCCGAATGGCAGTCATCAATGTTGTAGCACAACGATCGGGAACGGCGACCAAAAAACTTTCTTTCCTTTCCTAGCATAAACCCACAAAAGCCCATTATTCCGGAAGAACACATCCTATGTTGTTTTTTCTTTTGCGACAAGACTTTAGTCTATTTCTACAATTTTGCTCGCTCCACGGATTTTATTTCGTTTACAAGACATCAGACTATTTGTACCTACCTCCCTCAAGTGGTTATTTCAGTCTTGTATCCAATTATGACTGATTTCTAACTGAAGTTGGCAAAATTCAACCGACGTCAATACCTGACACCACATATAGAGAAAACAAACGGCACTGAGGAAAGAAAGACGCGAGTCTTCAAACCATGTTTTGGTTCTCAATCCTTTTTGTTTTCACAGCAAGAACGTCCGCAACAACGCCAACCAGAAGCTTTGTTTGAGTCAAATGTTAACTTCCTGGAATGATTTTGAGAACATAGTCAATTGCTATGAATTTGTTCTGAAGGAATTTTATGTCAGTCTCTTCGTCATTAGGTAATTTCCAAATTGTGTAGTCCCTCATACTAAAAAAATGGCAAAAAAAGATAACGTGTGGTGATATCTTGGCGTGTTGTTGTAGCATTGTTTCCTTGTCATTTTTTAACTGACGCCGCTCTAACGGAATAGTATCCAAAAATTTTTAATAAAAATTTACATAATTTACATTTACTGCATTATTTTTTTAAATAATAAAATTATTTTTTTAAAGTAGTACATAACAATAAAATTTGGTGGCAGTATCTTTTAATATCGAAAAATGATTCGAAACAAGAGTGAAACGAACAAATTGAGGATTGAGGCTAATACTAATTCAGGCTAATTGTGGCTCATTGAAGATTGACGCTAATCTAATTGAGGATTATGGATAATTGCTTCATAAAAACAGCTCGTCTTCATAATGAGCTTAATTTCGTTGTATTTAGTGCTTATAGATGCAATATGTTGTTCCCAATCACCACATACCTATTTTAAATGCCAAATTTGAGAACTTTTGGATTATCTCAAAATGCATATCTTTTTATGAAAGTCTTTTCACAGCTTCCAGTAAAATATCACTTCAACTCAAATTTAATATGTTGTTTGCATTGATATCTAAATCTCAAATGATAAAATTTTAAAGTTTTGGATTATATTCTAGTGTAGTTTTTTTGTGAAAAACTGTTATTATCATCAAGAAAAGGACAACTTCCAACTGTAAACTAAAAACTGTTATAGGCTTTGTGTAAAGTACCACTTCCGTTTGTCCCATTTTCTCCAAAATCTAATAAACTCTTTATATAAATGTAGAAAGCTTAATACAGAAAATGGAAATTTTCTTTGAGTTTCGTGTAAGCAAAAAAACCGTCACACACAGACACTCAGACATGCAGACTCTCAGACAGACAGAAAACTGATAAAAATAGTAAAAACTTGTTGTGCGGACCCTAGTTTGTGCTTATTCACTGAAAACTCACTATCAAACTTTGGACCTAAAACACTACCTTTCTAATCAATGTATATAGATTGGTGGCACGTAAAACGATAGAAGAGAGAACACTCCTTTCTTCTCCACAGAATTATGAACTTTATCTCTACACTGAGTTCTGGATATCCATTGAACACTAAGATAACATATACGCATATCTCTTAATAAACACTTAAAAAAGTTTGAACATTTTTTTCTTTTCTTTCATTCCTAAAATTTAAAATAAAGGAGCTTTTATTAAATTGCCTATATTATGGGAAATGTCAGTTCAGATCCAATGCATACATAAGAGCTATTTTATAATCAGATTTCTTTAATTCAGTAACTGGATAACACGTCACTCTGCTTATTACTTCGTTTTTCTCAATGCTTTAAAAATAAGTTAGTCACCCGCTCGCATAATTAAGTTCTTTTCCTGTCACAGTTTAAGTAGAAATCTCGGATTATTTCATTATTCTCATTTTGCCCTTTTCTTCAATTACTATTTTGATAAAAAATGAATTTAGCTTCCAAAATCAATTAATCTCCCTAATTTCGACAAGAAATGGGAGGGCATAATTTTTTCCATTTTAACAGAAATATTACATATCCTATCAGTTCAACAACAAACCGGCATCGCAAACTGATATCGTTTAAGAAGGATTTTTATGAGATTTTTCATCTAGATTGCTTATCATAAATTAAGGAAAAAATCACAAAAATCACGATAACTGAAAAAGTTACATGTAGAATTTTGTGAAACTTACCCACAATATACAACGCATAGTAAGGTATGAAATAACATAAAAATAAGTTACCAGACAATTATGGTAGTGTAGAAATTAGCGCACATATAAAAGGAACAAATTGAAGGTGTCAGTTTGCTATAGGAAACGTACCTTCAATATGAAATATGATCGCGCCCAGAAGCAATACAGCACATACAGCGATGTGTGATGCTTTCAATTATGCGGTCTATCATTTCCATAGGAAGCGAGAGCCATTGCTCTTGCAAAGCAGTAGCAAGCGCGGCAAGGGTCTGAGAGGACGGAATGAGAGCAGCTAGACGTCTCCCTAAAGCATCCCAAACGTGCTCGATAGGATTCAAGTCCGAGGATCGAGCTGGCCGCTCCACGCGCCGAACTGTTTCCTGTTGAAAATAATCATCTACGATGCTAGCCCTGTGTGGTCTTGCGTTATCGTCCTGTAACAGGAAAGCATCACCTATTGCCCTGGCATATGGGCGCACATTAGCATCAAGGATGTCATCTCTATAAACCTGAGCATTCACGGTTCCCCTTGAAAAGACACCGAGTTTGCGCGTCCACCCAAGGAGATGTCATCCCAAACACAGACACTGACTCTTCCGTGTGCATCTCTTTCATGGATGTTTGATCGATGATAAAGGGTTCCAGGTTCTCTCCATATCAAATAACGCATACTATCGCTTTCTAGACTGAACCTGGACTCATCCGTAAAGAGAACAGCCCACCATCGATCAGACGTCCAGCAGAAATGTTGTCGTGTCCACTGCAAACGGTCCCTCCTATGGCGTGACGTGAGAATCACGCAAATAGCAGATCGCCTCGCATACAGACCACCTTCGTAAAGCCTTCTACGCACAGTTGATGTTGACACCAACCTTTCCGGTAACTACAGCAAGAAAGGATCTAAGAAGTGTCGAAGTAGCGGTTCTATTTCTGCGTGCACATAATGTCAAATATCGGTCATCGGCGCTCGTCGTGGCACTTGGCCATCCTTGGCTGAACCTACTAGATGGCGAATCTGTGGTTTGAAATTGCCTCCAAAGTCTATAAACCACAGAAGGACTCACATTTAGCCATCTGGCCACTTCTGTTTGACTTCGTCCTGCCTCTAGTCTCCGAATGGCTCTCCATCGTAGTTCTGCATGCAAATGATGCCTGGAGGTCATTGTTATGAATTGGCTATCTTAGGTTTCTGATGTCACTATCACAGTGAAATATGTGGGCTTGCTCTCAAACATGGACTTTAATTCTCCTCGCAGATGACGTATTCCGAATGCAACGCAACTCATTTGCATATTGTAGTTTTACTCAGCTACTCTTACTTGGCAACATATTCCAATTTTACACCGTTTGGCTTATTTTTGAGGGAGTTATGGTTATTTTTGTGATTTTTCCTTAATTTATGATAACCAGTGAAATGTTACTAAGAAGTTTTCTATATTAAAAAGCAAAACGTTTAAAGCAAAAAAATGTTAAAGAGCAAAGGAACATAGCAACGTAGCAAGAAAACGGCAGCAATATTCACATCGAAAGAAAATCTAGTGAAAATTTTGAAAAATATCTGTTACAAAAGAAAGCTTTCCCAAAATATTCGGAAAAACGTGAAAACTGGCGACATGTTTAAAGCGTAGCGTTGCTTTAAATTAGGTACAAAGTAGAAAACTGAACAGAACGTTAAACTTCGATGAACTGATAGCATTTTGATTTCAAACTCTAATAAGCCCAACTTTCAAATTATTTCTGTTGCTAAAAACATTAATAGTTATGTAATTACTAATTAATTGTTTAAAATGGTAATATTTAGACATTTAACAGTTTGTGATTTTGAGAATCGCTTCACAGTGAATAAACAGTTTTCAGACATTTAACTCGTAGTCACTCGTCTTAACGTTCGTAGTCCTCCAGCCGAACATAAACACCGTAAGACAGAAATTTGGATTTCGAATCTGTTGCTCTATTTATTTCTTATTCTGTAGAAATTTAACGAATTTCTGATTAACAGATTCAACGATTTCAAAGCGAGCAGTGGCAACACTGCTCGAAATAAAACGCTTTTGTCTGCAACACCCGAGACTGTTGCCATTCAGCTAAATTCGGTAAGATTTTAATCAACGAACTCCGCTAATGGCATGTAGTCATTCCAAAAAGGCAGAAGAAACAGATGTTGCAAACCGAATTTTGATGAACTTAATATTAATTCAATGATTTAGAAAGAGAGTAAGAGTAATGTTCCAAATTCTGGAAGCATTCTAGAAGAAGTTCTTTCGAAACAGCAAAATGACTCAGTCCAAAATTTTGGAACCAGTAAAGTGTGGATCGAAAAGTTTAAATAAAAACATGAACGTTTACTTAAAAACTACTGAGCCCTTCTCGCTTCCTAATTCATAAAGAAAATTGTATTTTTTTATATTAACCAAACAAATATCTTATTACATTGCCCCTACATTTGATTCTACTTTTGTTCCCCCCCCCACCATGACGCGAATTAGTTAAAATCCATAGGAGCAGCGCTCTTGATTTCGGGACACCGACTTTGGCATCTGTCGCTGACCGTCACCTTCCTGCGAATGAATTACATAAATCGGGTTTAGCTTTGCTAGCCGAAATCACCTAGTGGCAGAACTTAGAGCTGAGCTAAAGCTTAGTAGGCGAGTTTTACTTTGCATTTAATATTTTATTATTTTAAGTATTCTGTCTGAGTTTCCCACAAGCTTCTCAGATGTCATTTCATGTTAGTCTTGGACAACTGTCAGGCTAACCAGTAAATTTAAATATATATTTTAAACTTCTTTCTGAGTTTGTTTATTCATATTGTGGGGTTCCACCCTCTTATTTCACAGTTCAATGTGAGGAACCTCTTACAATGATAAGTGATGGAAGCAAAAGGGTGTCGTAATAAGTAGTTTTCTATTGAAGAAAGTTTAGCCTAAGTTGGCGTCAAAACTACAAAGTTTCTTGGAGATATTACGCACAGAGAGCAGGCTGTTATTAAAATAGCGCTAAAAGCTGCTATTAATTTTAATTTATATTCATAATAAGCGTAATTAAAAGTAAATTAATAAGCCTAAGACTTGCGCTAAAGCCGCAAAGTAATAAAGCAATAATTCACTACAAATTATAATAAGAAAACTCTCCATATAACATCTCCAAGCCACGGAAATTCAATTTAAAAACATCATTGAAAAGGTATTTTTCAGAATTAAAAAATAATAATAATAATAACAGAATTTTCAGTCCTTCTTGCTTTAAACACAGTTAGGAAAAACTAAAACGTTTGCTGATTTTATAAATCTAATAACTATAAAACTTTGCTGATTTTATAAATTTAATATATATTCTAAGTGGCGTTTTTCGAGACATGAAAAACGCAAGTGGCTTTCGTCAGTCGGCCCAGTAGAACGGAAGATAAATAATTGTAGTTTTTTCCTCCTCCGCAGTGTAGCTAATGAGACGTATGCTACGAATTTTCAACGTAAACTGATTATGTTCATAGCCTCTTTCAGGCATTTAATATGACGGCTTAATCAAAACACGGACACAACGATTAATAATAGAATTCTTTCATAAAACTGACGAAACATTTACAACAAAGAGGACACTTCCCGATCTTACTCAAGAGATCACAAAAAGAATTTCATTAACAGCGGAAAAAGACAATGTCCACGATATTTCTAATAACAGCAGGGCTATACCAAACGTATAGCCATTTATTGTCAGCGAATGAAAAGAAATAAAATCTTGTTATGTATAAAACAGAGGTTTCTTTTTTTCCTGTAGAATTCCTTTTTCATGACAAATATGTATTTACTTTAACAAATTTTCATTATATACACATGTACTTTGGTAAAATAAAGTTTAAAACGAATATTTTTTAGAATGTTTTTAAACAATTTTTGATGATTTCTTTTTTAGATCCAGAACCAATTTTCTTTTCTTCCATAGATGCAACGTCCTTTCCTTTACACAAATTTTTTTGTATATATGTTACTGTGGAAGACCGAAATTGGAGAATGTCGACTTTCACCGGAGAATGTCAACATTCACCAAATACGTCGGTGAAAGATCGAATATAACATTGCATTCTTGTACATTCGGACCCTCACCGGTGTATGTGGACAATCACAGATATGCTCTGGTGTAGGTCGAAAAGAAAGGCGACTGGCTGTTTCCCATAAATGCAGTCATAAAAGCGAGGGCCTCTTGGGCAATTCAAAGTCTCTTAATAGTTTAAGTTGTTGCAATGAATCAGATTTGAATCACATAATTAAGTAAGTTTTTTATTACTATTATTTTATTTTCTCATTTACTACGTACTGTATAATTAAGTAAGTTTTTTAACTTCTATTATTTTCCTTTCTCATTTTGAATGTATCGTGTGTTTTAAGTACTTGTGTGTTTTTTCGCGACTGAATGAAGAAAATACAATATTATTATTTGTTGGACATTCACCATTAGTACATGGTGAATGCTGATATTTGCCGGTGTAAGTCAGAAATAAGAGTATTTGGATAATATTTCGGACATACACCAAGTGACTATGTGAATGTTGACATTCACCGGTGAAAGTCGACATTCTCCAGATTTCGGTGGTTCACCGTAACATATATACTTCAACGTAACTATCACGTAAAACAGAATTGATGTATTGCATAATCATTGCAGAAAGGAAAAAATTGTTACAGGAATCTTTAGTTTGGTATTTCGCTTTCTCCTACGAACTTGCAAACAAGGAGTAATTGGGGAAAATGTCGCACACAACAGGAACGTTTTTAAGAATAAAAATGAAACTCGAACTGCAATTGGTTTATGCGAAACTGCACAAGTTTAGGTAAACGCTTTCTTTCGCGTGTAAACAGACTTATATCGGAAAGTATAAATTTTAATAAAAAAAGAAGATCTTTCACACTACGTTTGCTATAAATATAATTCTGTGTTTGTCGGTATCTCGTTGGAAGGTAGCAGTCAGCATTCACTTATACAAACTTTCTTCTTAAATTCTAAACTTAATTTGTTATTGACATTTTGATATTTAATATGTATAACGACGTTCTAGCTGAGAATATTCGATAAAAAAAGTACACCTTGCACCAGGAAAAAGGGACAGTTCTATATCTCCCGTTTTATTGGAACGATTGTCGAATTTTAACTTGCATTTTCCATGTCTCGAAAGTACGACTTAGGATATGCATTAGATTTATATATAACATTGTTCTAGCATTGGTATTTTGACATAAAATCGGACTTTTTCAAAAATAACATACCAATTGTTTTTCCATATTTCGAGTCTGCGACTGAAATTATGACTAAATACTAAATTTTGTAAAATTTGGTGAACTTATCGAGAAATTTAAAAATTTATCTTGGCGCACTTTCTTCAGTTTGCGCCAAGAATAATTCACTTCGTGAAATTCTTAATGTATGGTAACCTATTTTCCTTTCCCTTTCAATGAGCACAACCGGAAAAAAAGGTGCATTTTAAATTCTTTCAAACAATATTAACATTTGGCGTTATTATCTCTTACAACAAATTTGCAAAATTTCAAAACATGCCAGTATATAAATTCAAGTATATCTTAAGAAATTTTGAATTATAAAAAACTGTAATTTTTGCCGGTATGCTGAGATATAGATCTACTTCAAGTTGATGGTAAAAAGTTTATAGGTTATAACTCAGAATTCGTTTTTGAAAAATTTATAAAAACTATTTAAAAATACAAATTTAAAAAATAAATCATAAAATAAGGGAGAATTTTATTTGGAATAAATGCAAATTTCAAAATGTGAAAGCAAGAATCAAATAAATTTAATAAAAAGAGATATTAATAAATGAATTGACATGAAGGAGCTAAAATTTTGAGAGCTAATTTTTTAAAACTACTCGTACGATTTTTATAAAACTTGGCAATCTGGCTTAATTTGAGTCGTAGAATCAAAAAATGGAAAACTATTGGTATGTTATTTCAGAAACAGTCCGATTTTGTGTCAAAATACCTATATTAAAAAAATGGTATATATAAATCTAATCGTAAGTCGCGCTTTCGAGAGATGGAAAATTCAAATTAAATTTCGACAATCGGTGCAGTGGAACTGTCCCATTTATTTTGTGCAAGATGTTACATTAAATTTTAATTTTCGGCATAAAAATACTTTTCTGTCGATTTCTGATTAATTATTACAGCTTCCTAAACGTTAAGCGAAAATACATGTTAACAAACTAGAAATGAGAAATTTGCAATTAAAGTTAAAATTCAAACTACCAGAAAATTTTTCCATTCAGTTTAAATCCAATAATTAGATTTTCCTGAAACTGCGATATAAGTTTTAAAAATATGTAACAAAGAAAAATATATGAAAATGCATAAATTTAAATTAAATATAAATGTTGCATTGAATTTTTTAAAGCATTCGCTTATATCTCTACTTAACAGTTTCTCTGTATTCTTGATATTTGGTTATTAATGGTAACATTGAATTTGAATTTAATTAAGTCCTCTCATCATCTTAAGCAAAAGCATTCTTTTTCTTTGAAGAAAGCGGTGAACATTTCGCTTTGCTAAGTAACCAGATGCTATCTCCCTATTTCTATCTAAATTGAAATTGAAAAACCTCTAGTTCTTCGCTATCGATTTAGTGTTCAAACTATGATAATTAACTGCGAAGTTATTTTGCCGCTTTTCTTTCCTTTTCGCCGAGTTGTAGTATTTTTAAACATTAATCAATTTCCTGTAATTCACGAAATAGTTTATTTTCCGATATGTTTTCTTTCATATTTTGAAAGCTAAAGAATTACAGCATTCCTTCAAAATGATATCCTTTGTATAATCTCTTTTAAATGTATAAAGCTTTGTGTGTATTTTATGCGTAGCTCTCCTTGACCATTTCCATTCTTTTTGCACTACTGTGTCGTATATTTTTTAAGTTTTTGCACAGTTTTGAATTAATTTTTGGATAATTATTAATTAGTTTATTATACAGTAAGACTCCGCTTAACGCTGTTTCGGTTTAGCGCTCTTTTATTTGAATTGTGGAATTTCTCGAAATTGCAGGCAGCATTAGACCAAAGAACGTCTATGTAAAGAAGGAAAGGTTTCATAGTCGTAATGTAAACAAGTTTGCTATTACGCCGCTGAAAAGCGGAGAGAAAATTCAACTTTCAACAGCGTTTCTGAAAATCAGTTTGATCTCTGTAACAGAAATTATGAATCAATTTATTGAAAATGACCCAAATTTTGACAGGAGTTAAAAGGCAAGACGGGGTGTTATGAATGCCTTATCTACTTACCAACAACTTCCTACAGAGCGCAAAAACACATTCCGTCTGCAACGCATCATCCAGTATCTGCGCGTACCATAGGACGCCGTTTACAGCAGAGTCGTCTGTCCGCAAGACGTCCGTTGCTTCGTCTACTCTTGACGCAGAACCACACACGTCTTCGCCCCAATGGTGCGATGAAAGAACGATATGGACGGCAGAATGGAATGAAATTGTCTTTACTGACGAGTCACGTATCTGTCTGCAACACCATGATGGTCGAAGTCGACTCTATAGACACCGTGGAAAGGGGATGCTGAACAGCTGCGTTATGCACCGCCACACTGGTCCTGCACCGGGTATTATGATATGGGGCGGTATTGGATATCACTCTCGCACTGCTCTAGTACGCATTGTCAGTACATTAAACAGCCAGCGTTAAATCTCCGAGGTATTGGAGCCAGTTGTCCTTCCTTACCTTCAGGGCTTGCCCACAGCCATATTTCAACAGGATAATGCGCGACCACACGTGGCACGCATTGTCCAAGGGTGCTTCGTCAATAACCAAATTTAATTGCTTCCCTGGCCGGCTCGCTCTCGGGATCTTTCGCCGATAGAAAACATGTGGTCCATGGTTGCTGAATGATTGACTCAGATTACATCCCAAGCTGCCACACCAGATCAACTTTGGCAACGTGCGGAAGTTGCTTGGTCTGCTGTACCCCAAGAACGCATCCAAAGTCTCTTTGAATCAATGCCGAGGCGTGTGGCAGCGGTAATCTCCAACAATGGCGGCTACTCTGGCTACTGATTCTGGAAGGAATTACACTTCCCAGAAGTCTCTAAATTTAATCAGTTGATAGTTGGTCAACATGTTATCTACTAAATAAATTTTGTTGTGATATCTCTTGTCTTTCTTGGTCTTGCAATTTAGGTGGCCAGCAATGTATATTGGCACGTTTTGAAATTTGGCATATTTATTGGTAAATACCTATATTAAAACAATTCTGTACACAAATCTAATATATATACTAATTCGCGCTTTCGAGACATGAAAAACGCAAGCTGAATTTTGCCATTCGGCTCAGTAGAAAGGGAGATATAGAACTCTCCCTGCCCCCCTTTTTTGCGCAGTGTACGTTTATTCGCTTTCTAAAAAAGCCGAAATCTTTCTTTTAAAAAGTAATAATGGGTGCCCATGAATTTTAGTTCATTTATCTCAGTCAACCGCTTATGGCAGCTAATAACGTACTAGAAAAAACTGTAGTACACTACAAATGTAGAGCACAGTGTCGTACCAGAAACAAATATTACAAACCCCACTAGATGCTGATCCGTTCATTAAAATATGCAGCACATACATTTTCTTTTGGGTAAAAGGAATTAAGACTAATAAAGCAAATAACACACTCCTTGAGTGTAGATCTACAGAGTGAATTCATCTCTGCTATAAATATCACATGCTTCTATGAACATAATATGCGGGAAAATATTTTTGGTACGTTTCTGTTAACGGGGCACTACTTTTACAGCCAAACATAAACATTAGCGCCAAATCTAACTAGATAGGGGCAAATCTAACGATGCATAAGCTTCATAAAATGAATGACTGTTTTATATGTAATGAATATAGTATATACAATGTAAAATATTTTCAAATGCAAGGCCGTGCGCCATGTCTAAGTTGTGCAGTTCTTTTATTTTTTATGTGGAAACGTCAGAAAATGGTAGCACAGGACTAGCACAAACGGGATCAAAACGAGCTCGTCCAGAGCCAATTAAAAATCAAAATATTACTGAATGTTTCCGTTGACTGTCGTGATGTCTTGTATGATGAATTCCCACTGATAGAGTAACCTTTTAAAGACGATTGTTGTTTGAATGTTTTGCAGTGTTCGCATGTAGCAGTTTACAGAAAACAACTTGAAATGTAGGGAGATAACTCAAGGATTTAGAGCCACGATAATGCATTTACTCATACTTCTCTTGTTTTTCTTGTGTGTGAATGACTAGTCAAAGCTACGAACAAGTACGGATCCGCAAGCTCCGTATTCACCTGATATGATCCCCTGTGATGTTTTTCTTAGTTTTACGGTTAAAATTGTCGCTTCGTAATCAACGTTTTAAGATTATTGGTGGAATAGGAGAAATTAGTTCCGAATCATGAAACAATTTCGTGTCAGACTGTTTTATTTTGAACCAGATGTAATAAATATTAACCAATAAATTATTTATTACTACTGTGTATTTATTACTGTGTTTTATTACTTGCTTTCATTAACCAATACGTTATTGTTAAGTCTTATGTTTTATCGAATCATCCCTGATACTTTTTTATCGCAGAAGTAAAAATATGTTTATTATTTTCCTTGTAATTGAAATTTAAGTGTAAAAGAATATGCTATCGACTACAAATATAAGTCAGGTTTATTATTAATAGCACAAAAAAGATACAGTGTAATTCATAAATAATATAAAAGTTCCTTTTATGGAATACTCGTTTAGAAACCACCCATTGTGATTCTATCACAAAAAACATTTTATTCTGTTAAAGAAATTCATATTGCTTAATGTAGAACTTACCTTCATTAAGATTAATATACCATATATGCATTCTATTATTACTAAGTAATGCTCGAGACCTTTCTTTCCCCACAAATTTTCGATAATTCATCACCACTGACAACTCCATTTCATTATTTGCTTTAGATAAAAAGAGATGACATTTTCTTTTTTCCATTACAGTTAACCCTTTTAAACTACATTAATAGTTTTCAGGAAATAATATATCATATTCAAGGTTATCTTCAGTGTTTCTGCCGATAGTATAAGAAACTCAATATTCATGAAAGTTTTTGTATATTTTTTAATAAACATTTAATATACTTAACCTAATTTGATTATTTTGGGGCCACTTTTTTCTCATTTTTTCATGCGGTTATTAATGTCTACCTAAAGCTGTTAAATACAATAGAAAACTTATCAGGACTGAGTGTTCGGCGCATACTCTTGGCAAACATATTCGTGAAATACTTTGAGTCCTGATCTTGAACAGGGAGCTGAATGCAGCTATGTTCTGTGGTAGAAACCTGTGGTTAAGTGCTGGAAGAACTGCACTTAAGAAGGATTTAAAATCCTCTTTTATTAAACCACAATTATATACAGCCACTTCCCAACTCGGGAGGGATACAGAAAATAATAACCATACTTGGGTCTAAACTGAACAATCAAATAATTTAAACTAAAGCTAAGTAGAAATTAAATTGTCGTTGCCCACAGAGCTATAAACGCGAGGTTGACCTCTATGCTAAAGGGTGCGTAGCAAGATTTAACTAATACTAACGCACTTACATTTACTTCAATAAGTAAAAGCGTAACAGCACTAAGGCTTAGAATTTAATTACTAGCTAGTCAGGCGAACGTCGAACAGACTAGCAGTGATCTGAGACTAAAAGCTCTCTTACTCTGAGAGGTTCCTACCTACCGTTTAAATCGAAACTTGGCTCCATTTTAAATTAGCATAAAGCTGAAACTCAGGCTTATTCTAACGGGAAGTTGAAATAAGAACAGATAGAAAAAGGCAAATTAAAATAAAACTTTGTTAGTTTAAACTAAAACCTTACAAACTTAACCTGAATTTTTCTTTTCACATTTATTATTATTACACCATTATTATTATTTTAGCTAATAAAAATTCCTATATCCCTCTTTTCTACTCATTTTGCGGCTTAAAAACCGAGAATAGGAAAATACGCGTAATGTACACCAGTGGACAATGGCTGAGGACGGATAACAATGGCAGCCATACCAACCAAAGAATCAAAGGCAGGAAAATGCCGAAATTAGCATAAGTGTGATATACAGTAAGACGTGTTGTGCATATGCAAATTTTGGATTACCGAGGGTGTTCCTCACTTAATGCGCTGATAAAAAAAATAAAGGATTTTACACGTATTGACTGACATCACTCAGACGATTTTACGTGTGGTCCTGCTATTGGGAGTTCGACGCCAGCCACAGCATTGCTTCAAGGCTTTAAAAATCATTCCAAACAAAAGGAATATGTAGCAAACGTCATAGGGGAGGTCATGTTCGCAATACGACGCCTGCAGTAGATAGGTACAGTGCGAAAATGAAAAGACAGTTCTATATCTCCCGTTCTATTGGGCTGACTGACGAAATTTCCGTTTTTCATGTCTTGAAAGCGCGACTTAGGATATATATTAGATATATATCTATATATAGCAATTACCTAACATAGGTATTTTGACAGAAAATCAGAATTTTTCAGATATGACATGCCATTTTTTTCCATATTTCGACTCTACGACTCGAATTATGACAAATGTTGTAAAAATCGCACGAGTAGTTTTTAGAGAATTAGTTCCCAAAATTTTAGCTCCTCCATGTTAATTGAATTTGGTATATATTTACTAATCTCTCTTTTTTTTATTAAATTTATTGGATTCTTCCTTTCATATTTGAAAACTTAGGTTCACTCCAAATACAATTCGCCCATTTTTTTTTATTTATTTAAATTTGTATTTTTAACCAATTTTCAAAAATCTTCCAAAAACCATTTTGAATTATAATCTATACAATTTTTACCATCATTTTAAAGTAGATGTATTTCTAAGAACACTGCAAAAAATTAGAGTTTTTTATTCAAAATTTCCGAAGATATATTTGAATTTACATGTTGGCGCGTTTTGAAATATGGCATATTTGTTAAAATTATTTGAAAGTAAGAACGATGTGACTTCTTTCTGCTCATACACAATGTTAAAAGAAAAAGAAAAATAGGTTGCCATATATTGTGAAGTTCGCCAACTGAATTATTCTTGGCAGAAACTGAAAAAAAATGAGCCAAGATAAATGTTTGAATTTTGCCGTAAATTTCGCACTAAATTTTACAAAATGTAATATTTAGACATAATGTGTGAGTCGTAGAATCGAAACATGAAAAAAACATTACATGTCATTTAAGAAAAAGCCCGATTTTGTGTCAAAATACCTATATTACAACAATGCTATATATAAATTTAAGATATATCTTAAGTCGCACTTTCGAGGCATGAAAAACGCAATTTGAATTTCGTCAGTCGGCCCAGTAGAATGGATCAGAAATAATTATTCTTTGTGGAATATTGAAAATTCCTACGAACTTAAGAAAGTGCTACTCTAGTACTGAATGGTTGTGAATGGTCAGTCATTATTTGTACGCACTTTAGTGGGCTCCATTTTGAGTGGGCTATTAATTCACAATGCTACCATATCCATTCAGCCATTAGATTCAAAACCATAGAAAGCGAAAAAGATTGAAAATACTTCCAACATATCGGAGCAGCTTCTCATATTTTTATGTGTCATTAAATTTCTTCGGAAAAAGCATCACCAATTGCATGGTTTATGGCCAGCCTTGTCACTTGACCTAAGGCTTCGTTTGCGCAAGGTTTTTGATGGCATTAAGATACGTATTGGATGATTTTTTACGTGGTAGAATTATCGGCCGTCTAGAATGTGGGCGTACCCAACTGGAAGTATCAGACGAACTTGGAATTCCCTAGAGTGTCAACTCCAGGCTTTGGCAACGATTCCAAGATGATGGTCATGTGAGTAGACGTTACAACACAGGTCGCCCCAGAGCTACAACGCCGAATGAGGACCGGTATTTGGCAGTTACTGCCAAAAGAAACAGGCGGAGCACAGCCTCAGACCTGTCTCGTCAGCACTCTTCGGCCACTGGTACGACAATTTCAAGGCAGACCGTGTACGGACGCTTAGGGCATATGAGTCTATATGCTCGTAGACCTGTCAGATGCGTTCCACTTACTGCAACTCAGTGTCGCCTACGGTTATCCTGGAGTAGAGAGCATACGTTGTGGACACCGCAACAGTGGGCTTCTGTGATGTTTTCCGACGAGTCCAGGTTTAGCTTGCAGTCTGATTCTGGCCAGACTTTCATCTGGAGAGCTCCAGGTACCCGTTACCACCAAGAAAACATCATTGAACGACACCGTTACGGTGGTACAGGAGTGCTCGTTTGGGGTGGAATTATTCTGGGTTTCAAAACTGACCTGCATGTTCAAATTGAAACCATGACAAGCCAAATCTATCGGGACGTCATTCTGGAACAAAGGTACGTTTGTTTCGGGGCGCCATGGGAGCACAATTTGTGTTTATGGATGACAACGCCCGTCCTCACCGTGCAAACATCGTAAGCGAATGCCTTCAATCGGAGGATATCACCCGTATGGACTGGCCAACATTCTCACCGGACATTAATCCAGTAGACCACGTGTGGGACATGCTTGGCCGACGAGTTGCAGCCCGTCAACCTCCTCCTACATGTCTACGGAACTTCGTAGAGCATTGCTTTTTGAGTGGTGTAATATCCCCCGAGATCAGATCGATAATTTGATACTCAGCATGCCTAGGCGTTGTACGGACTGTATTGCATCGTCTGGGAGACATGCAAATGTATTAACAATCATACCAACCATGTAATATTGGTTTTTTGTAAATAGGTTTTTTTTGTAATTTGCTCCAAGGAGAAAAAATAGCTAATGTTTTTAATAATGTCAAACATATAGCATCTCTTTTTGCTCTTTACCTTTTGTTTAATAAATAAGCTTTACAAAAAAGTCAAATTTGTTTTGCTTCTAACTCTTCCTTTGCCAGATTTTGCATTATCCTTAATTTATGGACATGAGAGTAGTTTCTAAATGTATATTGTTGCGTGCGTACGAGTAATTCTATCTCACAGCGAAATCGCTACAATCAATAACAGCGTTAAGTAAACAAACAGCAGTTCGCTTTTTACAGCTACAACTACAACAACAACTGAGATGAGGTGTTTCAATTCGGCTTTTATGAGCTTTTTAATTATCACTAGAACAATCTCGATTTTTCTAGATTTTTCTGGATGGCAACAGTAATTACGAGATATTTATTCATTAAACATTAAATGCACGCGCTCTTTTATTTTTATTTTTTTTCTACGTAGCTTTCTCTTCAAAAAATCGTCTGCGTTGCACGGGAAATATAAAGCAATTTTAATTACAATTCTAAATAAATAGCCAAATAAATGTGAAAACCGTAACAATATTTTCATTTAATGTTTTATGTGAAGCAATCTGCAATGTTAAGTGCAGGCAAAAAATAAAAATATGTGTCATCAGAGGTCTGAAGATTATTTTTATACTACAACACCACGACTGCAAAGTGTTGAACATGTCCTGTCAACATGAGAAAGATAGTTAAGTTTTCTTGCATCTTAATACAAACTATTTAAAAAAATCAGCAAGATTTCAGATTTTAACTGTAGCACAGAACCGTTTGTTAAAGTTTTTTAGCCCTTGCTGAGCTCGCAGTCTACCACCCTAATCCATTTCTATTTGTCATTTAAGCTTTATTATTAAGCATAATTTTTTCCCACGTCGTATACAATTCAACAGCAAAATTACAAAAAGTTTAAAGGCAGCATAGCAACACATGTTTAGAATTCCTGATGCAGCGTTAATTGTTGGTACACATTATTTTATTTTTTTCAGTCTTTTTCTCAGTTCATCGTACGAATATTCAATTTTCTCAGTAAGATTGTTTACAAAACATTTTATTTTAACGCCCTTTTGAGCTAGTTTTAACAGTCAGTGTATTCAGACACCGTTACAGAATTCCGGCTCGTTGTATAACAAGTTTTTTTTAATATTGTTATTATTATTATTATTTCTATTTTATTCAGACTGCTAGCAAATAGTTATTTTTATCAAGACAGCACACTAAGTTCTTTTTTAAGAAAATTTTCATTGCCTTACTGAAAATTAAATTATATAATCCCACAAGTAAGTTCTTTATTTAAAACCTTAAAGTTGCTTCGAGTCTATTAAAGTATAAAGCAAAAGTATTTTCCTTTTAATATAATCCAATTTTAAAGTTATAATAATTCTAATAAAGATACCTGTAAAATGGCTTAAAACTGCAAAAATTAGAAACTAATTTCACCGAAAAAAATAATACAATAAAAGTAAGGGGCATGGAAAAAATAATTCTAAAAGCCCTCAGATTTTACATTACATCTAAAGGGGTGTTTTTTTTAATATTTTGTGTGATAACTTTCTTTATTAAATGTCATGTTCTTCGCACTTAATCCATAAAATTCAATTCAACAACAATATCGTAAAATAATTTTAAAATAAGCATATCTTTAGAATTTTCGATACACAGTCTCGCACTGAAGATAATTTTTTTTTTCTGTACATTGCTCAATTTGAATTTCTTGAGATTGTTAATCAAAAATTCGTTAAAATTTTACAAAACATCAAATGATAAAAAAACAAATTCCGAATTTCAAATTTGGGGCTTCGAGATGCCCATATTTGGGTGTAAACGTTCAATATTCAAAATTGGATGGATCTAGGTACCGTTGTTTCATCACAATGCGAGAAACATATATTTATTTATGCAGATTCTTTTTAATTTAATATCTTTAAATATAATACAGGGCTATAATATTCGGTGGCAACAGTCTGAAAAGTGAAACAACGCTTTTAGTGAAACAACGCAAAATACGAAAACTAAACTTAAACCAAAAAAAACATAACGCCGTTTGGGCTAAAACGTATTCACTAAAATTCAGTATAGTTTCAAACAAAATATTTTGTTATAAAATATTGTTGTATCTTTTATACGCATAGCAAAAGTAATTAATCAAACGTTTTTCAGAATTATGTAAAACTATTAATCAAACCTGAAGGTCTAAATTTCACCGAAGTTGCTAGCTTGGACTAGCCTTGGAAAACATAATTCTGAAAGTTGTTGCTGTTTCAAATGACTGGACACTTACATCTTAAAGCGTTAATAATCCAGCACCTAAATTACACTGGTGATTTAACCGTCTCATCACTGAGAACGTTACCCAAGATGCATCACATTGAGCGCACTTTGGACACAGTTTTACACCGTTCTTAGTCTCGAGAAGAGAAATTACCGTTCCCAGTTTTGGGCAGAACATTCCCAACAGCTCTCGTATACTAACACCAAACTCCTTGAAAGGACTTTCGCCCTGGCAGTATTTTTATGCATCCCTGTGCCACACAGACACTATACACTTCCGAAAATCCAAGCCTTCTCAACTATTCAAACCCGGCCCAAAAATACGCCAAGTAGCAGAACTAACCACTATACCGCTCAAAGCTGCCTGCAGAATATGAATCTTCAGTCTAACTGAGATAAAGCAAAATTTTAAAGCTCCAGTCGTTTCTTACTTATAAGCAACAAATAGCAACCGAAAATATTCGTTTCTGTTGTTTGTTCTTATTATTATGCTTGACTAATAAAGGCCCTCATCTGAACTAGTATGGTATTTCAAGAACTAACAAAATTCTGGAAATTACTCTCAGAATTTTAAAAGTATTTTTGAAACCCAGTGAAGTATAACACGAGGTGATTACGGTGTAGCTTGAAGATTCTGAAGCAGCTCCAAAAATGAAAAATAATGATTTGCCTGGAATTTTAATTTCCTGAAATATGAGAAGACAACATTCTATGATCGAAAATAGGGAGAAATATCGATGTTTTAATTGAGCTGAAGGAACATGCGTTTAGTAAACGAAAATGTAAATTTTGTAAATTTCAAAAGGCGGCGAAAGTTTGAGGGTTGTGCTTGTCCTTCTGAAATTTCGTGAAAATTAAGTTCATATCGTAGTTGGCGATAACTTTTGTCACGTACATTAATTCCAAGACATTTTTACTCTCTTCTACGAAATAAAGGAAGTATTACAATCGCGAAAGCTTTCGAGTATCATATTTCAACGGTAAACTCAGTTTTGATCATTCCCGAATTCATTTGGGAGATTTCTTCTGAGTGACGTCTGTCCGTATGGACAGAATAGAAGACTCTTTTTTCAAAAACGGACTGCAAAGTGGATTTTAAATGGATTCAAAAGGGATTTTTTCCCTGCCTTCTGTACATACGTACGTATGTACGTATATATGTAGGTACACTGCGCAAAAGAAAAAAAAGCGACAGTTCTATATCTCCCGTTCTACTAGGCCGATTGACGAGATTGAACTTGCGTTTTTCATGTCTTGAAAACGCGACTTGGGATGTGTATTAGATTCATATATAGCATTGTTCTAATATAGGTATTTTGACACAAAACGGACTGCTTCTGAAATGGCATGCTAATGTTTATCCATATTTCGATTCTACTATTCAAATTATGGCAAACTGCTAAGTTTTGTAAAAATCGCAAGAGCAGTTTTAAAAAAATTACCTCCCCAAAATTTTGCTCCTCTGCGTTAATTGAATTTGATATATAATTATTAATATGTCTTATTTTATTAAACTTACCTGATTCCGTCTTCTATAATTTAGAATTTCGGCTTAATCCAAATATAATTCGGGTATTTTTATGATTTATTTTTTAAATTCGTATTTTAAATATTTTTTATAAATTTTTCGTAAAACGCTTTGAATTTTAACCTATAAAGTTTTTAACATCATCATAAAGTAGGTGTATTTCTAGACACATTTGATAAGAAAAATTAGAGGTTTTTATTCAAAATTTCCTAAGATATACGTGAATTTACATATTAGCGTGTTTTGAAATTTGGCACATTCGTTACAAGCGATAATAACGCCAAATGTGTTTTACAGGCTTTGTTAAAATTATTCGAAAGTAATGAACACGACCTTATTTCCGCTAGGGTACAATAAAAAAAGGAAAGAAAAATAGATTACTATAAATTAAGAAGTTCGCCAAGTGAATTATTCTTGGCACAAGACGAAAAAAAAATACTCCAAGATAAATTTTTAAATTTCTTCCTAAATGCCGTGCCAAATTTTACAAAATTTAATATTTAGACATAATTTTAGCCGTAAAATCGAAATATAGAAAAAAACTTGCATGTCATTTCAGAAAAAGTCCGATTTTGTGGGAAAATACCCATATTAGAGCAACGGACTGTGTATAAATGCAATATATATTTTAAGTCGAGCTTTCGAGACATGAAAAACGAAATTTGAATAATCATACCAACATTTTTTTGATAAATTTATAAAAATTATTAAAAAAAGAAAATTAAAAAAATAAATCATAGAAAATGGGTGAATTATGTTTGGATTAAGCCCAAATTTCGAATTCTGAAAGAAGGAATCAAGTAAATGTAATAAAAAAAGGAGATATCAATAAGTATATATCAAACTCAATTAAACATTGAGGAGGTAAAATTTTGGGAGCTAATTTTTTAAAAATTGCTCTTGCCATTTTTACAAAACTTGCCAGTTTGGCATAATTTGAGACATAGAATAGAAATACGGAAACAAATTGGCATGTCATTTCAGAAAGAGTCCGATTTTGAGTTAAAATACCTATACTAGAACAATGCTATATATAAATATAATACATATCCTAAGTCGCTCTTTCGAGACATGAAAAACGCAAGTTGAAGGTCAATCAGCCCAGCAGAACGAAAGATATAGATGGTTAGGTTATTCAGTTATGGCAAAGCACACGAGGGCTATCTGCCTAAAGGGAGGGATGCCTTCGTGGAGGACTTTCTAAGGGAAACTGGCTCGTATACACGTTACACATGGGGAAAACCACGAAAACGCCCATGCAGCCAGCCCATTCGCGGGATTCGAACCTCAGACCGAACTACCAGTGTTCAGCGTCTTTACCGCTCGACCGCTGGTGGGCACCGGAAGATATAGAACTGCTCTATTCCCCTCCCCCGCAGTGTACGAACATTTTTGTT
>KK121420.1:548221-561693 GCA_000611955.2 Stegodyphus mimosarum
GATTGCAACCAAAAAAGGAGGTACATATCTACATGTTATAGCATTCATATATACAAAATTTCAACGTTCTGAGGCTACTTGTATTTTAGTTATGCTAGATACATACATACATACGTACGTACGTACAGACGCCATGAAAAAATTCTCTTCTGGATCCGTTTTAAATCAGTTTTATGATTAGTTTTGGGAAAAAGATACCTTTATTCTGTCCTTACGTACGCATGTCACTCAAAAACATGGTTAAATTGCATTCGATAGTGGTCAAAATGGATATTTTCTTTGAAATATGACACCCGAAATTTTTCGTCATTACAATACTTCCTTTTTACATCATACAAGGAAGAAAAATTGTGGAAAATCACTTGGCTAAAATTTTTCGTATTCTTGGTTTAAAAGAGAACTAATGGTCATATCAATGAACTAAATAAAAGGTTGTAAAAGCTAAACCGTTAGACAAAATACATTTTTTTTAATTTAAGCTAGTTCTTTATCAGTAACTTTCATTCTTCATGAGCAATTATTAGTCCAAAGGGATGTAGTGCCGAAGGACTATTACTTTCGTTTGGGCGTTTTGCGTCGTTTCACAAAAATGTCCGATTCACTTTTCAATTTAGTGCTTATGTTTCTTTGTTGGTAATTGAAGTTGCATTGGGTTGGCTATTAGAATTTTTGGAATTGTACTGTGTTGGTTATTGGGTCTGTACTGGATGGATTAATGGAATTGTATTGGGTTTGACTATTGGAATTATATTGGGTTGGTTTTTGTGTTCGTATTGGGTTTAGTTTAATGTTTGTTTCGTTCGGGAAGTTATTATATTATTAAGCAAGATCCCTTTGGACGTAATCTAAAATCTGAATCCTTTCAGATTTTTTTTTATTTTCAATTTAATTTCAGAAATTACATAATTTAGTCTAAATTAATTTAAATAATTATCGGTAGTCAATTTCTTTTAAATAATAAGTTTATTTTTAGCTGTAGATTGCATCCGAAAGAAAATGGCAAGATGTTCTTAAGGCTGGTTCAGGACGGCAGAGAGATTTTGATAACTATTTGGACCTGCTTTATGTTTGGGGAAGGATAATGGAAGAGAACAGCTTAAAGGTGGTGCTGTTGGCTTTTATCTTTATATAACGGACTGTTCTTTTCTCAGAAGTTTTATGAAGCCCAGATGGCGAAGTTCTTTTGGTTCAAGTATGGTACATTTCAGCTGGAAAGATAAAGCTGTGGCTGAGGAAATAATCAACTCTTCTAATAATATAATATGAATCCGAAGTGCCTGATGTAACAAAGTTTAATTTTGAAACGCCGTATTAATTTAAATCGGAACGAAATTCAGGAAGAAACTATTAAAAACTCTTTAACATAAATTAAGAAAAAATTTGCAAACTATTAACTGTTTTTAGTACACATTATGATTGATTTTATAAGCTATTAAATACCTTTTAATACAAACTAGAAATGAATTTATAATAATTTTCACGTACTACATATCAATCGCATTTAAAGTACACTGAGAAAAAATGGGACAGTTCTATATCTCCCGTTCTACTGGGCCGATTGACAAAATTCAAATTGCGTTTTTCATGCCTTGAAAGCGTGACTTAGGATATGTATTATTTTTGTATATAGTGTTGATCTAACATAGGTGTTTTGACACAAAATCGGAATTTTCTCAAATACCAAGTTTTTTTCCATATTTCGATTTTGCAACTCACGTTATGCCCAGGTATTAAATTTTGCAATTTTTAGTGAGAAATTTCCTGAGAAATTTAAAAATTTATCTAGGCGCATTTTTTCCCTTTGCGCCAAAAATAATTCACTTCGCGAACTTCTTCATTTATAACTACCTATTTTCCTTTCCTTTTTTTTTTCATTGTCGGCGAGCGGAAAAAAACAGCGTTCATGCTTTCAAATAATTTTAACAAAGTGCGTAAACCACATCTGGTGCTATTATCACTTATAACAAATATGCCAAATTTCAAAACGGGCCAATATGTAAATTCATGAAAATCTTAGGAAATTTTGAATTAAAAACTCTAATTTTTTATAGGTATGCTTAAAAATACATCTACTTTAAGATGATGGAAAAACATTTATATGTTAAAAATGTTTTTGGAAAAATTTATAAAAATTATTTAAAAATACAAATTTAAAAAATAAATCATAAAAAATAGGCGAATATAATTTGGAAGTAGCCTATATTTCGAAATATGAAACGAACAATTAAAAAAGCTTAATAAAAACGATATTACTTAATATATATCAAACTCAATTAACATACCGGAGCGAAAGTTTTGAAAGCTGATTTTCTAAACACTACTCGTGCGATTTTTTCAAAACTTAGCAGTTTCTCATAATTTGAGTCTTAAAAACAAAATATGGAAACCATTTGGTAAGTTATTTCAGAAACCGTCCAAATTTGTGTCAAAATACCTATATTAAAACAATGCTATATATATCCTAAGTCGCGCTTTCGAGACATGAAAAACGCAAGTTGAATTTCGTCAATCGGCCCAGGGGAACGGGAGATATAAAACTGTCCTTTTTTTCACGCAGTGTACATGCCTGCATTCTGTTTTAAAAAAATCTTATGTGTACATCACATGACTTCCTTGTACGGAATATTAAATTATACAGATTTTTTTCTTCGCTAGTTTCACTCAACAGCGTTACATCTCAATCATTTTATAACTCAGAATGCACAAAAAATTATATCATTTGAAGAATTATCTAATCGTTGCCACATGTTCGATTCAAATACTATAATAAATCTAAAACAATATATAAAAGAAATTAAACCAAGAAAAAAAAAAAGAAACAATTTTTCACAGACGATTAAGTATTTCTCATTCAATTAATCGAGTTCTCACTTCGCGGCAGGGCAAAAATGCGTAAAAACTCAAAATATCTATATTAAAATTTACGAAGAAAATCCTCACTGAGATTTATTCGAGGAAATATTATTTCCTCGAATAAAATTCAGATTGGATTAGGCATGATTTAACTCACAATAATAAGGCGTTATCTCTGTTGCTGAGAAGCTTAGTTTCTCTAGATTGGCAACAAATCCACTAATTTGCTAAGTTTCATATGTAAACAAATACGACTGCAAAGGGAAAAATGATTACGATTAGCCGCATTTAAATAACTTTTAAATTATTGAAAAATCTACAAATCTTGCATGCAGGATTACTAAAGGCATAAAGACTTAACCGGAAGATAAGAATAGCATAATTCAATCATTTTTAAAGCAAAAAATGCACAATGTACCAACATATAAGAATATAAAACTGAGCTCACTGAGCCGAGTAACAGAGTGGATATGTATATTTATATAATTCTTGTGCGACCGATTGCAACCAAAATAGCATGTGCATTATATACGTGTTATAGCAATCCTATATGCAAAATTTCAACGTTCTAAGA
Organism: Stegodyphus mimosarum; assembly: GCA_000611955.2. Lineage (NCBI taxonomy): Eukaryota > Metazoa > Arthropoda > Arachnida > Araneae > Eresidae > Stegodyphus > Stegodyphus mimosarum. The sequence continues at coordinate 551,649 of KK121420.1, forward strand.
CTACTCGCTTTTAGGTTACACTGTATACATACATGCGTACGTACATACGTACGCACAAGCGTCACGAAAAAATCTCTTCAGAGTCCGTTTGAAATCAGTTATATAATTTTTTCTGAGAAAAAGAATACGTAAGGATGTCACTCAAAAACATCGTTAAATTGCATTTAGCTGTCAAAATGGATATTTTTGTTGAAATATGATACTCGAAATTTTTCGCGAAACGATACTTTTTTTTTACTTCGTACAAGTAAAAATTAACCTTTATATGGTTCCCGAAGCATATAAATTTTAAATTACATAATTTTAAACGTATTTTTATTTTTATATTATTTATTGCATTGATTTGTATCTTCTTATTATTTATTACTCGGATTTATGTACATTTATTTATTTTACTTTCGGTGGTGACAATGTATCTTTATACTTCTTATTAAACTATCAAATGTATTTTACTTAACTATACGATATTGACTAAAGCATAGTAAATATTTAATTCTTTAGTCCTTTTTTCTACGGAAACTTTATAAAATGTCAAATTTTATTTTTACAAAAACACTCCAAAACATAACATTGAAATTACCCTAATATTTTTTTCCCGCTTATTTAACCCAAAGGAGCGTTAGCTCAGAAGGAGCGTAGTTTTTTAAATTAACAGCGTATCGCTTTTAAAAAGACCTATAAACGGCGTATCATTTTTAAAATTGTTACCACCAAATATTATCACTCTGTAATATATTTAAAGAAATTAAATAAGGAAGAATCTGCCTGAATGTATGCATGTTTCTTGTACTGTGTAAAAACGACGGTACCTACGGCCATCAAATTTTGAACAAAGTAATCCTGCACTTGAACACGAGCACCTGGAAGCCCCATTTTTGAATTTGGAATTTATTCTGTTAACTGTTTCCTATTTTAAAGGACTTTAATGAATTTTTTATTAACACAATCAATGATTTTAAAGCGGGAAATGGCAACACCGTACAGGAAAATATCTCCAGCGCGGGAGACTGTCTATCCGAAGTTCTAAAGATATGCTGTTTAAAAATATTTTGTGATTTTGCGGCTGAATTGAATTTTATGTCGCTTAAGTGACATAAACAGAATATTTAATAAATAAATGTAACACAAAAATGTTAAAAAAAACTTTTCCTTTGGGAGTAATACACAATCTGAAAGGTGTCAGATTTATTTTAAGAATCTTAAATTGCCAGAATTTGCCTGAAATAATTTTCAAGCAAACACGCTTAAAACCAGATTTTTCAAACATTCCGTTTTACATACATATTTCATTTTTCTTAAAAGCAAATGAATTATCTTTAAAGTACGGAAAACATCTTCTTTCGTTATGGCGTAAATCTAAAGCTTGGTATAGTTTTAAGGAAGAAACCAAGCGTCCATTTGCAAATTGGATAAAAAATAGCTGACGTGGACACCACGTGACTTTCCTTTACAGCCTACTAAATTATACACATTTTTTGCTGCACTTCGTTTAAGCTTATTTTTTTCGAATTTCGCTAAAGATGTATTTCTCATTCAATCAATTCAGTTCTCACTTCACGACAAGACAATAATACATAAACTGAAACATTCTTCTTCAAAAATTGCAAAATACAGAAAAACCTAAAACATCAAATGCAGTTAAAAAAACAATTTTTACAGTTAAAATTAAGAGTTTCTATGAAAAAACAAGCAATTCGACCAGAAGGCAGGAAGAGAGATTTTTTGGCACACAAAATTGAAAATTTTTTTTCGATCCAACTGGCAAAAGGACACTGAAGTTGGTGCACCAGCTGATCTAATTAACTATTCTACTAAGAGTTTCAAATGTAAACAAAAGGTGGCCTCGTTAAGCCTACCCCCACTTTTAAATTGTTGATACTTCTACAACTATTCCATGCAGATAAACTAAAGGCATGAAAACATTGACTAGAACATGAAAGGAATATAATTCAAGCACTTTTAAAGCAAAAAAATTCAAAATTTATCAACATACAAGGACAGAGCCGAGTACCAAATATATATCCCTGTTACCCTATTATTCTTATATATATAAGAATTGAGACCTAGTGTATTATGTAGTTTCTTTTATTTTTCTATAAGTGTTTTATTGCTTCTGTCTAAATTATTGTCGTTTGACGAAACGTGTAATGGAGTTTAGCTGTGCCCGAAATTTTCACGCTTTTCCCTTGATAAGTCCGTGATTAATCTCGAGTTAGACTAAATTGCCATTTACTGCCATTCATTGTCTTTTTTTATTTATTCTGGTGTTTTTAATACTTGTTTTTAATTTTTTACGTGTTTTAAATTTTGAAATGTTGAGTTTTTCAATACCTACATTTCGGTTTTTAATTTTTTTGCAACTGCTTTTACTTTTTAGTAATGTTTTTTGTTCACGTTTTTTAACTCATGAACTAAGGTATCAAATTTACTCATAGACGATTGCTTTTAGAATTTTACTCTTTTTGCTTAACTTTAATTTTAATTTTGTAGCTGAGTGCGCAAAATCCTTAACCAAATAGGTTTCTACGTTCTTTTACTACTTTCTAAAAATAGTGTTTGTGTTTGCGTGCGTGTCTGTGTGTAATAATTTCAAAACACAGTCGCGAAGGTTGAGTGGTACGGCGAGAGCAAGGAGTTGATACCAAACCAAATTCAGCCAATTATCATCTTCATTTGCAGATTTCCAGACAAACAAGAATACTTCCTTGTAGATAATATACTCTTACGACAATTTCTTATACGCACGTTATATCATTTTAAAATAGGAACAAAGGGGTACAATTAAATATAGAGATGCTGGCAAAGGCAGCAGCTAGGGAAAGGAAAGCAGCGGAAGAATAAGAATGACGTAATTAATTGCCAGCGGTATTTATAGCAAGTTTTATGTACAAGTACAGCTAATCTATGATTGGTTAATTTTAGTTTTAATAGCTCCTTTTCAAGTAGCGTTACATAACGATAGAAAAATCCCGAATTTGGGAGATCAACTGAATTTAGGGTGACAGCAACAAATTTAGAATGTTAATTTTGAGGTTGCCAATTATTTTTTAAAGCAACTATCGTATTTTGTTTTATCTTACATATATGTGTCTGTATGTGTGTGTTTGGTGAGGCCGATTGCAACGAAAAAGGGAGCTACACAACTACATGTAATAAAAGATCCATATACAAAAGCTGAACGTTTTACAGCTACACATTTTTGAGTTATGCCAGATAAATACATACTTACGTATGAATATACAGACATCCCGCAAAAATCCCTTCTGAACCCATTTTGAATACATTTTACAATTTGTTTTGGAAAAAAATGAGGCCTGTATCATGTCCGTAGTACAGATGACACGAAAAAAAAAATCATTAGGGAGAATTCGAGAGCGGTCAAAATGGCTATTTTCGTTTAAATATGATACCCGAAATTTTTCGCAATTACAATACTTCATTTACTTCGTTCAAGGAAGTAAAAATGTATTTGCGACAGAATGCTAATAATTGCCTGGGAGATGGATTACTTTATTAAATTATATATTTATTTAAATATAGAAATATAGTTTAAAATAAAATATAAATATATATGTATTTAAATATAGAAAAAGGTTTAATTTTTTTTGTGTGGAGTTGTCAGGTATTTTCTCCCTCGTTACCACGTGCTTCCTTAGTGCAACTAGAAGTATAGTATGTCTGGTTAGCAGCAGGGAGGTTAGAAAGTCAAATTTCTTTTTGACAAAAATTTTATTTTTCGAATTTGTTCAAGAACAGAGTGGATTTTTCGTAAGATTCTCTGATGCGTCTATGAAGGCGCCCGAAATAAAATCGGTGAACGATAATTACTCACCGACAGGATCTGGAGATTGGGTCTCCACCTTCGCAGTCGCCGATAAGCGGGGGAGAATGTAAGGTATTTTCTCTCTACTTCCCACGTGCCATTGTGGTATAATTGGAAGCCTGTCTGGCTAACATAAGGAGGTTCGGAGTTCAAACCCCGGCCAGGGCACTGCACAATTTTCATGCTTCCTGCTTCGAGAAATCAAGACTTTTCAAAGTGACTTAATCAAAATCCGTTTCAAAATCTATTTCAAATTTAATCTGGAAGGTTATTGAATAAAAATATATGCGATTTAAAAGCAATAAACACAGTTCTTAAGAATATTTTTAACTCTACTTTTTAATGCTACCGATTTAAATAAACATGTAGTAAAACCATGAGATGTTTAATTAGAAATGATCGACACTTTTATGAAATTTTATTTTGCTGGACTCACTAAAATCATGATATGCTTCTTTTTTTTTTTTTTTTCGTTTATGATAACTATTTTAGGCGGCTAATTTTTAATGAAATAATAGGGAATATAAATATATGTATGGCAACCCTTAGCACTCTATCTAGAATTCTGAAGATATGATGTTTTTAAATATGTTATTTCGCTACTGAATTGAATATGTGACGTAAATGCGAAAAACGCGTTATTTAATAAATAAAGTTAGCAAATAAGATGTTAATAATAAAAAGACAAAAAACGTTGTCAGCCATCTTACTAAGAAAAATTATGTTGATGTGATCAACTGAGAAAAGACTGAAAAAATATAAAAATGTGTAACAAAACTTCTAATTCTAAATTCGGAAATTCTAAACATATGTTGCTAAGCAGCATTTCAAAATTTTGTGATTTTTTTGTTCAGTTGTACGTGGAGTAAGTGAGAAGAAACGATGCTTAATAGTAAAGCTAAAAAGACAAAAAAAATGTGGTTTAACAAGAGTGTTGCAAGAGCAGACTGATAGACTGCGAGCTCAGTGAGAGCGTAAAAAATCTTAACTATCCCTCTCGGGCAACCGTTAAAATATGAAACCATTCAGATTTTAATTAATTTTTTTTCGCTTGTAAGGTTTTAGTTAAACTAGCAAAGTTTTATTTTAATTTAAATCTTTCTATCTCTTCTCATTTTCAACTTCCCGTTAGAAAGTTAGACTTCTAACGGGAAGTTGAAAATGAGTTCAACTCTTCTCATTTCAACTTCCCGTTAGAGCGCGCTTTTTCAGCTTATGCTAATTTGAAGTGGAGCCAAGTTCTATTTAAGCGAGAGGTAGAAACCTCTCAGTGTGAGACAGCTTTTAGTCTCAGATCACGGTCACTCTATTCGACGTTCTCCTGACCAGCTAGCAGTTAAATTCTAAGTCATAGCGCTTTACGTGATTGCTTATTGAAATAAATCCAAGTGCGGCAGTATTAGTAAATCTTGCTACGCACCATTTAGTTAGAGGCCAACCTCGCGTATAGCTCTGTGAGCAAAGATTAATTTAATTTCTATTTAGCTTTAGTTTTAATTTAGACCCAAGTGTGGTCTTTTACTTTCTGTATCCCTCCCGAGTTTGGAAGTGGTTGTAAACAATATTGATTTAATAAAAGAGGATTTTAAATCCCTTTCAAGTGCAGTTATTCGACAACTCAATCACAGTATCTACCTCCGAACATAGCTGCATTCAGCTCCCTGTTCCAGATCAGGCCTTAAGGAGCTCATGAAGATGTTTGCCAAGAATATGCACCGAACACTCAGTCCTGACACGCTTATTAAAGTCTCCTTTCAGTCCACCAGGGTATTTTAAATACTTTTACCGCACAAACTTTAGCAACTGAATGCTATAGTTTTTTATGTTTCAAAGCGACTGCTACATATAGTCATTCCTTAAATATTTTAAGCGAAAATTCCTAAAATATTAAACTTTCCCCCGATTATTTTATAGATCGGTGCTCACAGAAGACGTTAAAAAGAGAATCATTAAAAAGAGAATCTGGGCTTTTTCAGTTGACAAACGTGCAAAAATAAATAAATAATATTCTATATATTTGAATGTTTGCAAAAGCTACATAACACACTTGAAATGCATAAAAACCACTAAAACGTATAGAAGCATTCGAATACATAGGTTCTTTCATACACAAAATTATCTGATAGTTGAAAAGCACAGAACGCCTATATTACTAGTGAACATAAAAACAACTCTTTGCAAAGCAAATTTACTATGCTTAAAAATAATTTAAATGCAAAGCAAATTTACTTTACGTAAATATTTATAAAAAAATAAGTAGAAATTACTTTCCTCCCTGAAAACTTTCCTTTCTAATCTAATTTCAGAAATTCTATTCGTTTCTCAATCTTTTATGTATTTATATGTGAATTGTCTAATTCACATTTGTTTTCATCAATTTTATTATTAATAAAAAATAATTCCTTTCAAATAATTCATAAATCAGTGTCCTTTTGCGCATATTATGGTCATTTAACTTTCTTGAAATCCTCAAAAAGGTCACCTTGTTCCTAATAAATTTTTTTTCATAATCACTAAATAATAATCACTAAAACATAACAATCACTAAAACTGTTTTTCATAATCACTTCACTAAACAACTTGATTTTCATAATTGGTAAATAAGCACGTACCATCTGCTAAAAGTACCGAAGTGTACACGTGATGCGAATAAACTATAGAGTGGTAAGTAAAACTGTTTCAAATCTTCCTGTGGAGGAAAAATCTGAAAGGATTGAATCTTCAGACTGTGATACGCAAAACAGAAATACATCTGAGAACTACAGTGAAAAAGTATTTAACCCGCGTATAACTCAATGAAAAGCTAGAGACTGAAATTCATTCTGAACTTCACATCATTTAAAATTACTATGTAATTAATTTGTGTATGTAACTTGCAAATAGTGCAAATACTTGTTTATTTTATTTATCTCATTTGTTTGTTTTATCACCATTTGTTTGTATTGAATTTAGATTCTAACCAAGGATTGTACTGCCCTGGACGTGAAGTCCTTCGGAGGGGGCAGTGTTCCGAAATGCCCAGCTGTGGAAAGACAGCAAGGAAAGGCCAAGACCATTAAATATTATGTAAGACAGCCAAGACCATCAATTACTGTATTAACCTTTTCAGTGGCATTGCTCTATGTTCATAAACCGCAAAAGTATTAAATCATTTATGAGATTAATACTAAATAACGAGCTACATAATTAATAAGAATATCATATTGAGCATATCTACTAAGCAAAATGAAAAGAAACAGAAAAAATATAAGTAATTTCATAAATATATAATTTTTTTTCATTTTGCTTGTGAAACTGATAACATCACACTAGAAGGCTTACCTTTAATATTAGGGTTTTAACTAATAATAAAAGTTTCTTACCGAGCATTTTAATTATTCCTTTCCGATTACGATTAGCACTGTCTCTTTTGTTATTTCTTGCACTGGAGTCAAAGTCCTTTGACAGTACCTTTTGGTTTACGAAGCAGGTCTTTCCCACGGCCAATGGCAAACGCAGTTGAAGCCCAATCTTGATGTAAAGTGAAAATATGATGACCAGAGGAACCCAGAAGAACAGCAGCGACGAAATAAGAAATGCGTGGTTCATGGGCCTCTTGAGGGCGCATACGGCTGTATGCCACATGATTTCACCAGTAATGGACATCCTGTATATGACCCCAAACTGGAGAGAAACAGGCATGGCGCAGATTGCAGACAGTACCCATACTACCACCGTGATTTTCACTGCTCTGGACAAGCTGGACATGGCATGGGCTTTGAGGGGATGGCAAATTGCCACGTATCTCTCCACTGTGAAAGCTGTGATAGTCAGTATGGAAGCATACGTTGAAGTCTCAGCGGTTAATCCCCGGATGATGCACATTGCTTCGCCCAACGAATAAGGCTGTGGTACCCATAACTGGTAAACCTCCTGAGGAAGACCCAAAATCAGCAATAATAGGTCACTCACAGCCAGGCTGAAGAGGTAATAATTAGTGGCGGTATGCATATAGCTGTTACGAGCGATTACGATGCATGTGCAGATGTTGCCAACGACGCCTGTCACTAATAAAACAGCATACACCACAGTCATAGCTATGACGATTGTAAAGTTCTGTTGAAGATCGAAGTTGTCTTCAGCGTAATTTTCATGCCACCATATGACGTTGTTGAGCATATCATTTGTCAAATTCTTCTTGTCGATACTCTTATTGAAGAGTAAATAAATGGCGCTTTCGAGTTCCCCCATTTTAAATGAAAACTTCCAAGTAGTGCTTGATTTATTCTACATAATTTGGGAATTTTTTACATAAACTAATCACTTTTGACGCTAGTTAGTATCTGGTAAATTTAAATCTATTATAAAATGAAAGTATTTTAAAGAATGTCTCTAAATTTAAATTAATAAATGCGTAATTGTATACGTATTTTTATTTATTATAATAAATACGTATATGTAAATTTAAATTAATAAATAAAAAAGTATTTTTATTTGTTTAATAACATTAATTAAGGTTTGTTTAATGTAATATAGTTCTTAATAAATAAAATGTAATGATTAAAATGATTTATGACAAAAAAATATCAAATTAAATCTTACAATTAATTATTAGTAATTAATAAGTTATGAATAATTTTAAAATATGAACACGTAGAGTTAATATTGTTATGAATTACTTTAGAATAATTTGTGAATGTTACTAACAAAATTTACGACATTTTTGTCAGATAAAATTTGTCTACTTATTCGCAATAAAATTATATACAATAGAGAAAGATTATGGAAAAGTTAACTTATAGTAATTTTCTTGGCAAAATACCAAGAAATGTTTTTGCAATATTTCAGAATTCACTCTGTGTACAACGAGCACTTAACATACAATAATATAATTCAATCTTTTGAAATGTAAGCTTGCATATCAATCAACAAAAGATTTTTATTGACTATATGTATGTATTTCAAGAGAATTTAATTGATTTTATGCACACAGGAATCCTTTTTTTTACTTCAAACACAAATTTAAAGATAAATTTTGAAACGGAATATTAAAAAACAAAATGAAATTTGTTAAGTATATGTAAGTTAATTTATCTTATTATACTCACTATTTAATTGCATTTTACGATCCCGTTCAAAATTAAAATTACAATATATACATATATAATTTTCATGCACTTCTATAAATTTCAACCTTATATTTCTTCTTACCTCCAGAAGTCTATACTACAGCTTATAAATTATTAAGCCTTCGAGTGAATTTTTACCGTTATATCTCATAATAAAAATGCTTTATGGTGTAGCTCATAATAAGCATTTTCGAATGTCCAAATAGATAATATTATCCTTTTTCAATTTAAATCATTTGCTTGAAGAGCAGAAACGTAAACATAATATGCAGTTTTTGATATTTAACAATTCTTTTTCAAAGAAGTCCTTAGAAAGAGTATACTTAAATTTTCATAAATAAATCTTACTGCTAAAATTTACTCCTCAAATATTGTTTTAAATTTTGTTAGTTCACATTTTCCTTCAAGTAAAATCACGCATTGAATATATTCATCATATATGATATTAAATAATAAACACACTTCAGCGAGCTATCCGAATGTCAACAGTTCAATATCGTTCACCTCATCCTTGGACCAAATCCACCGCCACTTCTAAACTGCTCGCGTGCTGAGAGCTAAGGAGAAAACAGCAACAGATTCCCTAACTTGATATATTACTGCAGCGCCATCTGTGGGAACTTTCGAATGACGTAAGTGTGAAGAAGATACTACAAAAGAAGAGTTCCGCAAAGATTTAAAATAATGTAGCTTTGCTTAACTAAATGCTTCTTTTAAATAATAATTTTCGCCCTATATGGGTAGAAATTAAAGTATATTAAAAACAGACGAAAATTGAGTGAGCTCTATATACAAATAACTAGCCGCCGCGCGGCCAGCCTTCGTCTGGCTTTTAAGTGTACCAGAAAAATGCCTAAAGAGAACATCAAACATTAAATTTGAAAACTGCACAGAATTTTATCGAAAAAGAAACAAACAACAACGGAAAAAAATTCAATTAAAAATGCATTACATATAAAAAGCATACAACGAAATAAGCAATATCCCTTAATACAAATATTAATTATCCTAATAAACAAATTAACCAACTTCCCTTTGCAAAATCTTAAGAACTCAAATGGTATAAACAGATTAAGAACTTAAACAGATTAAAAAATATCATGCAAAACTTTTT
>KK121420.1:564771-594907 GCA_000611955.2 Stegodyphus mimosarum
AAGAAGAACGATGTGACTTTTTTTCGTCTTACCCGCAATGTAAAAAGGCAGGAACGATGTGACATTTTTTCCTCCGCTGCACAATATGGAAGGGAAGGAAAATAGGTTGGCACATATTAAGAAGTTCGCCAAGCGAATTATTCTTGGCTCAAACTGAAAAAAATTCTCCAAGTTAAATTTACATATTTCCCCGTAAATTTCACACCAAATTTTACAAAATTTAATATTTAGGCATAATTTGAGTCGTAGAATCGAAATATCGAAAAACATTTTTCTTTGTTATTTCAGAAAAAGTCCGATTTTGTGTCAAAATACCTATGTTACAATGATGCTATCTATAAATCTAATATATATCACAAGTCGCGCTTTTGAGACATGGAAAACGCAATTTGAATTTTGTCAATCGGCCCAGTAGAACGGGAGATATAGAACTGTCCTCTTTTTTTTTTCGCAGTCTACGTTAATGACATTATTTTAAATAAATAGCTGCTGTTGGTAACGTTTTTGTTTCAGGTTAGTATAACTGACACGATATATTATTTCCAAGTTAATTCTTTTGTTAATATTGATAAAATGTTGTTATATTACATTAAATTTATATCATGACGTAATACGTCTTACCCTGAAGCGTCAAAAGTCTTTGTTTTCTAGTTCGACAATAAAACAATTATTTACAAATTGCTTGTTGCTTGGAAAGAACGAACTAATTTCTTTCATATTGAAATGCTTTCATACATTTGTTTTTCCTGGTGTACATAGAACTACCAATTTTGCTTTGGCTGAAGTCCTCTCATCTGATAGACTTGCCCTCTAGTATCTAATAAAAATTGTTTATAAAGGGACCTATTGCGTACCTGAGTGTATAAATGATTGGGCTCATACGTACTTTCTATTCCATCATTTCGCTAAATCATCCTGAGAAATAAAATCTGAACCTAGTTTTACTTTCCTCGTGCAAAAACAGGACATGTGTAATGTATATTCGTGCCAGTTTCTCTTAGAAAATCCTCCAAGAAGATATTCCTCTCCTTCATCTCAGGCAGATGGATGGCGCTCGAGTGTTTTGCCTTAATAAACCAAACCGAGCAAAAACAGAGCTGTTACTAGTCTCAATCCAGTCTGTAGTCTTTCTGAAGTCTGTCGCTGAGTTTCTATAGCATTTTATTCGCACTGATTACACTGGCTTTGGCACCACTCCTGTACTGAAATAAGTGATTTCCGTGCTGTTTGTTTATGGCAAAGCACAATAGGGATATCTGGTTTTGATTTTCTTTAAAATTTTCATTACTCTGAAAGTTTTTATTTTAACTTAAAACAATAAGAAATTATTGATTTTTTATGGTTTCATAGAATTAATTTTTACTTTTAATCTTAAAAGTTATCATATGATAAATTAGAAGTTAATGCAACGCACTAATTTTTCATACTAAAAATTTATATAGTATTTAGTATTTTATTTGGAAGCTAACAATCTTAAATAGACTTGTCCAGTATGTGGTTAGTGGTGTAACCAGAGGGAAGCTGTCCCCTCGGGCGGAGCACTTTCAGAGCTTTCTGGATTTTATTTCCTTTATTGTCATAGAAAAGGAAGCACGGACGTTGAAGGGCGGTCTTTTTAAATGCTTGAAAATTCGTATAAAGTGTTGTAAGGTTTTAGTTAAACTAACAAAGTTTTATTCTAATTTTTCCTTTTCTATCTCTTCTCATTTCAACTTCCCGTTAGAATAAGCGCGCGTTTCAGCTTTATGCTAATTTGAAGTGTACCCAAGTTCTATTTAAGCAAGAGGTAGGAACCTCTCAGTGTGAGAGAGCTTTAGTCTCAGATCACGGTCAGTCTGCTCGACGTTCGCCTGACCAGCTAGTATTTAAATTCTAAGCCGTAGCGCTGTTACGTTATTATTTATTGAAGTAATTCCAAGTGCGTCAGTATTAGTTAAATCTTGCTACGCACCATTTAGTTTAGAGGCCAACCTCGCGTTCATAGCTCTGTGAGCAACGACTATTTAATTTCTATTTAGTTTTAGTTTAAATTTATTGGATTGTTCATTTTAGACCCAAGTGCGGTCTCTACTTTCTGTATCCCTCCCTAGTTGGGAAGTGGTTGTAAATAATTGTGATTTAATAAAAGAAGATTTTAAATCCCTTTCAAGTGCAGTTATTCTCCAACTTAATCACAGTATTCTACCACAGAACATAGCTGCATTCAGCTCCCTGTTCAAGATCAGGACTTCAACTAACTCACGAATATGTTCGCCAAGAGTATGCACCGAACACTCAGTCCTGACAGTGTAAACTTCAGAACTTCCAAATACTATGATACTATCACAAACTTTCTGACAATCGCTGTAAGTGCTGCTACTTAATAAGTATTTACAGCCTATCAAATGAATATTTTGCTTTTAAGAATTTTTTCTATACTCTCTCTATTACAACACTTACTGGACCAGTGAAATAGATACCTACAGTGTCATCGATGGTTTTGCGAACAGAAAGGAACAAAATAATAATGCAATTTTAAAACGTAGAATGAAAGTTTGACTCTAAAAATAAGCGTAGAAAGAAAAAATTAATACTGCATATATCAGTGACTAGAATTTTGAATTTATGTTTCGAATTATGAAAAATTATTATTCAATTAATCACATTTATAAAAAGACGTAGTATATTTATAAATGTAAAGTATATTTCTAGTATTTAAAATATTTTCATGAAAACAATAAAATATTAAAAAGATCAGAAATTGGAAGATACATAATTTTAAAATTCTGTTAACTGCTACACGTAGCGCTAATTTTTACTAATTTCTATTTTTTTAATGCTTAAATTTGTTTCTTACGTTTTGAGAAAAAAATTGTTAATTACCGTATATTCAGGCATAATTTCCTGTAATTTCGTTCAAACTACACTTTTTTATTATGAGGCGTATTCGCCGTACAACGCGCACCCTAAAACGTACGAAGAAATCTGAAAGATACATATGTAATGTTCTTAACTTTTGAAGTCATTCATTCGAAGTCTTTTCGCAGGCTTTCGAACAATGATTTACTGAACTGACAAGCGATAAGCGAAACAATATGTGTGTGGGGGGGGGGAATGATTGAAAGAGTAAATAATTCTGCAAACGGAATGGGTAGTATTCAATGCAGCTTTTGCATAAGAATATCATTGTAGTGTTTCAAGAAAATGGTGACATAATTTGGGGTAAGAATGCATTTCCAACCTGAATGAATACGACCTAGCGAAATTAGGTGTTTGCTCTTTCTGTAGTCGTTTGAAGCCATGATTTTGAAGCGAACATCGAAGGTTTTAGTATATCATATTTGCTTTAGCTGAAATACAGTTGATCCACTGTTCCTTTTAATAGTAAAAATGGCTCTTGTCAAACGAAATTTAACACAGTGCTGGTTAAAAATGCAAAGCCATTCAATTTGAGAAAGGAAATAAAAATCATGTGACAGCAAGGATATTTGGTATTGGTGAAAGCTCCATACGTGTGTAGAAGAAAGAAAAAAATCACTGTAATTAATATGCCAAAAAATAAATGTATCTTGAGTAAAGGAGAAACGGATGGGCTATCCTAGAGCAGCTTGTTGCGAACTGAGTCCTAAAAAATCACCAGAATGGATTAATTGTAAAAAGTAAAAAACAGGGTACAATTATTTGCCTTAAATAGGGAAAAAAGAATGCCAACGAAAGTGAAAACTTTAAAACAACTTCGAGTTGGTGCAATCGATTTATGGCACAAAAGAATTTAGTACTACAAAAAAAAAGCTTCACAAAGGCGTCCGAAGGATTTGCACAACAAACTGATAAGTTTCCAGGAGTATGTTGTTTTTGCAGAAGATAGCTCAAACTTATTTAATGAAACTTAACTTCAGTAAGTGGACTGTAATATTAACAATAACAAATTTATTTTAACATAACAACATTATTGAATACTAGCACACGCATGTGCTTATAGTTACCTATGTAACTTAGCTAAGAGCGAGCAACCATATGCTCTTATATCAAGACAATCTGCATACATACTAATGAACAAAAACGCAATATCTTTAGGGTTACACTAAAGCCAAACTGTGCTTGGCGTAAAACAACGCTGCCAAGCAATGCTCTTTTCAGACACCGAACATCCCGCCCGGCGTTGAAATATTAGTTTCAATACAATCAGTAAAATTCCAAGAAAATAATAAATGTTCATACAGTACAAAATTATACAATGTAAATTAATGCACAAATTATAATACATGTAATTACAATTCAAACTTTCAAATAAACATAAAAATTTATACATTATTTCTCAATTGGCAGTACAGCAATTTTAGTAACTGCTCGTTTATAAATACCGTTTTTGGTTTTGACAGAGACAACTCGCACTCTGCTTTATAAAAATACTCATTAATTTTTTAATTTCTGCATTTGCGCTAACAAAGTTTTTTGCATTGTCACTAAATATTTTTTCTGGTTTACCTCGTCGGGCAAAGAACCTCTTCAGACAAGCAATGAATGCTTCTGCGGTTAAATCATTGGCAATCTCTAGATGGATTGCCTTTATTACCATACAAACAAAAATGCAAACATATATTTTATGATAGTTACCTTTGCGTTGCCCCTTGTACTTTATCAAAAATGGGCCGCAATAATCAATAGCACAACAGTTAAATGTAAAGTTAATATTAATTCTCTCTTTAGGTAATTCTCCCATTAATTGTTGAGAAATTATTGGTTTTGCCTTAAAGCAAATTATGCAGTTTTGGACGATCTTTCTAGCTATATTCCTGCCATTAATGGGCCAATAAATTTGTCTAATAGAATTTAACAGTGATTGTGGACCATTATGAAAATCTTTTTCATGAAAATAAATAAATATAAGTTCAGTTAACTTATTCTTGGCAGGCAAAATAATGGGATGTCTTTGACTATAACTTAAATTTGAATTCTTTATCCTACCACCTACCCTTATCAGACCTTTTTCATCTAAGAAAGGGTCAAAATATTTTAACTTGCTCCTTGACGTTAGCTGTAGACCTTTCTGCAACAAAGAAATTTCTTCTGCAAAATACCTACCTTGGATATATTTAAGGAGTGTATTCCTTGAGAGCTCCATTTCATCTATATCTCAGTATCATTTAAATCATTGTTATTACCAATCATAGACATAAATTGTACTTTAAAATTCTTAAAATCTTCATATTTACCATAAAATTGAGGAAGAGGTAAATCAGGCAGTTTAAATTTTGATTTAGAAACAGTTTTGTTTTCAAATTTGTCTTTATTATTTATTTCACAATTAGAAAGAAAAATTCTAAATCTTACTTCGAACTCTTCGACCTTTTCTTCCAATTCTTGTGTAAGGCTTAAATCATCCTTTAAATCAATTTCCTCTGGTAAATTGGTGTATTCCACTATGAGTTGTTTAACCCGAAATTTTAATTCCAATAAAGCATCCAACTTAGTCTTCATAATGACATCATGGTTGAGTTTATTCTCCTCCATTTTATATTCATCAAGGAATTTTATCAAAGTTCCGAGTTTCGCTTTCACTACGCCGCGTTGGCGATTCAATGAGACAATATTAGCAGCCATATTCTTCTCACGCTCGACGTATCAAACTGTTTTTGCCGAAGATAGCTCAAACTTATTTAATGAAACTTAACTTCAGTAAGTGGACTGTAATATTAACAATAACAAATTTATTTTAACAAAACAACATTATTGAATACTAGCACACGCATGTGCTTATAGTTACCTATGTAACTTAGCTAAGAGCGAGCAACCATATGCTCTTATATCAAGACAATCTGCATACATACTAATGAGCAAAAACGGAATATCTTTAGGGCCAAAGCCAAACTGTGCTTGGCGTAAAACAACGCTGCCAAGCAATGCTCTTTTCAGACACCGAACATATGTTATTTACCTACAAATGCAAAAAAAAAAAAATATTTAGTGTCACATATTAAAAACATGGACGAAATTCCAGTCATGTTCGATCTGACTGGAAGTAAAGCAATTCATGTGAATGCAACAAAATTAGATCAAACAAAAACAGCAGGTCCTGAAGAATCTCACCTCAATGTGGTACTTTCCTGCTTAACGGACGGAACAAAATGGCCCATGGTTCTTTCTAAAAGAAAGAGGATGCCCAAATGTAATTTCGCAAATGGTGTTTTCATTGAGAAAGGATGAATGGACGGAAATTGAGTCAAAACGAAATGCTTGATAAAAGCGTGTTGTTGCTTTAAAGTATCCATTTGGGGCATGATCAGACGGATCTAACAGATAATCCGAAGAAATTCTTTAAAGAGTGTAATGAGGACATGGCAGTTATTCCAGGCGGATTAAGGCCGTTGGTTCAGCATTTAGACGTGTGTATCAGTAAACCGTTCGAAGAAAATTCGATACCACAAAGGAATACGTGGATCTTAGAAGGTGAAAAACATAAAGGAGCTGAGCTTAAAGGCGTCATACCAGTATAGAAATAGTGTAGGAGTGGATAATCAAACCATAGAATGAAATCAAACACGACATAAAATCAAAAGTTTAATAAAACAATTTAAATCCAGTCTAGATCTAGATAAAACAGATGATGCTTATTTATTTGTGTATCATAGTAACAGTGATGGTGAAGATGAAACAGAATTTGATGACATGTCTCACGACATTCGAATATTCTATTCGGAAGACGAATATGATGAACTTTTCATGTTATCTGATAATAAACATTTTTAAAGTATGTCATTTCTTTTAAAGAAATAGTATTGAGGTGCACTAAGCAAAAGAAAGGGAAGGACAGTTCTATATCTCTCGTTTTACTGGGGCGATTGACGAAATTCAAATTACGTTTTTCATGTCTCGAAAGCTCTACTTAGGATATATATTACATTTTCATATAACATTGTTCTGATATAGCTATTCTGACACAAAGTCGGACTTTTTCTGAAATGACACCTAATGTTTTTCTATATTCTACGACTCAAATTATGCCTAAATATTGAATATTTGTAAAATCTGGGAGGAAATTCAAAAATTTATCTTGGCGTATTTTTTTCAGTTTGCAATAAAAATAATTCACTTGGCGAACTTCTTAATTTATAACAGTCTATTTTCCTTTCCCTTTTTTCACTGTACAGGACGGAAAAAAAGTCATTTTCATTCTTTCAAATAATTTTAACAAAGTGCATAAACTACATTTGGCGTTATTATCGCCTATAACAAATATGCCAAATTTCCTAACACGCCAGTAAGTAAATTCCCGTATATCTTACGAAGTTTTGAATAAAAAAACTCTATTTTTTGTAGGCATTCTCAGCTATATATCTACTTTAAAATGATGGTAAAACTTTTATAGGTCATAATTCAAAATATTTTTCGAAAAATTCATAAAAATTATTTAAAATAATCAAATTTTAAAATAAATCCTAAAAAAATGAGAGAATTTTATTTGGAATGAACCTAAATTTCAAAATGCGAAGGGAAAAATCAAAAACAAAACTAATGAAAAAATAGATGATAATAAATTTATATCATATTTTAATTAACATTGAGGAGCTAAAATTTTGACAGTTAATTTTCTAAAAACTATTCGTGCGATTTTTACAAAACTTGGCAGTTTAGCATCATTTGGGTCGTAGAATCGAAATACAGAAAATAACTGGCATGTCATTTCAGAAAAAGTTCGATTTTGTGTCAAAATACCTATATTAGAACAATGCTATAATCCTAAGTCGCGCCTTCCAGATATGAAACACGCAAGTTAAATTTCGTCAATCAGTCCAGTTAAAAGGAATATTTTTTTTTTTGGTTTCTATATTTTGTGCAACGATGTTTTAGTTTTAAAACTGAAAATTTTGTGCCGTTTTATTTTTTACATTGATATTTTACACTACGATGCTTTACAGCTGCGAATTTTTTTTGCTCGCTTTCTTTTCTCCTACGATGTTTTGTATGATGACGTTTTTGTTTGCGCTGTTTTCTCGTCGACATTTCCGTCCGTTATGTTTTTGCCATGATATATTTACCTGTAACCTTTCACAGAATGATACATGTCCGACCTCAGATATGCCCAGAGTTTCAGCTCTTAGTACATCTAATTTTCAGGGGGTAACAATAGAATGCTTCGATCATGTCCTCCGAAGAATTGTGCGTGCATGCAAAGCATGAACTTACAGCATTATCACCTCAAGATTCTATAAGTTATTTTCTTCCTCCTTTCAGCAAGCCTTCTGTGTAACGTTAGCACACTCGGTGCGTATTCGAGAGGTTCGGGTCCCGGCGAAGGCATTGTACATTTTTCACATCTTCTGCTTCACAACAACCTAATGACTATACAGTGGCGCCCGAACTTAAAAGTCAGGGACGATAATTCGTCACCACCAGGATTTGGCAACTGGGTCCCCTAATCCCCAGCCGCCCTAAGGTATTTCCTTCCTCCTTCCAGTAGTCCTTCGTGGTGCAATGGTAGCACACTCGGCGTGTTTTCGAGTGGTCCAAGTGCCAGTCACGGGGAGAGCACTGCACATTTTTCATGTCACCTGTTCCAAAATAAACTAATATGGGATGGTATCGTCGATAATAATCAGATGACGCTGCAAGCTGTGCGAAAGAACTTTTTTTTCGCTAGAGAGAATGCAGACGATTCCGTCATTAAGACGGTAACACGACTAAAGATGTTTGAATTTAAAAAAACGCTGATTTGTATTCATCTGTAAATAATCTCATCTATTTCCTTCTATGAATGCAATCACTGTGTAGTTTGCAGCAAATATTCATGTTTCCATTAAATCTTCGAGTTTTCCATTAATCGGATTAATTATTGAGACAGCCAACTCTGAAGTAAATTTACAGACATCATACTCCTAGATAGTAAGTGCCGAGCCTTCGCTAATGATTCAAAGAAGAATACTCAATTTTGCTTCGTAACTTTGTGTTTATCTAATAATCATTTATATGCCCTTCCGCTAATTACATTCATAAAAGGTTTTGAAGCAAGACCTATGCTATGTCTTCTCAACTCAGTGAATCCTGCATCGCATCGCATAAAATATAGTATCATAAGCTTCCTGCATAACATTTGAGATATGTGCGAAGACAAGCAAAGTGAAATCAATGTGTAACCAAGGTTTAGAATTCAAAGCATTACGTACAATTAAGACCAGCATTGAGAAGTCTTTTTTTTAATACTTATTTATCATTCCTTATTCAATATTCTAGTTATGCACAGCTCCCATTTGAAATAATCTTGCTTCCTATCGATAACCATTGGAGTTTTTGTTACTTATTATTACTTTTTATTGTCACGTTTATCTTCTTTCTCGTGGTCTGAAATGTGTATATGTTACCGTGAACGACCGAAATTGGAGAATGTTGACTTTCAACGGAGAATGTCAACAATCGCCAAATGCGTCGGTGAAAGATCGAATATTGCATTACATGCTTTCGGACCCTCACCGGTGTATGTCGACCATCACAGATATGCTCTGGTGCAGGTCGAAAAGAGAGGCGACTGGCTGTTTCTTATAAATGCAGTTGTAAAAGCAAGGGCCTTTCGTGCGATTCAAAGTCTCATAATAGTTTAAGTTGTTGCAATGAATCAGATTTGAATCCCATAATTTAGTAAGTTTTTTATTACTATTATTTTATTTTCTCATTTAATACGTACTGCATAATTAAGTAAGTTTTTTAACTTCTATTATTTTCCTTTCTCATTTTGAATGTATTGTGTGTTTTAAGTACTTGTGTGTTTTTTCGCGACTGAATGACGGAGAAGAAAATATAATATTCTCATATATTCAACATTCACCATTAGTACATGGTGAATGTCGACATTCACCCGTGCAAGTCAGAAATAAGAGTATTTGGAAAATATTTCGGACATACACCAAGCGACTATGTGAATGTTGACATTCACCGGTGAAAGTCGACATTCTCCAGATTTCGGTGTTTCACCGTAACATATACACCATATTTGGCAGATCTTCGCTTATTTTGGTTATCAATGATGAAAGGACTGAATGGACAATAACATTATTCTTTACCAGCTTAAAATAACTTTTTCATTTACTTAGGTACCAAAACTCAGTAAAAATATTATCACTAAAACAGCGTATTGCATTTATAGTTACTTTGTCAAAAACAGATACCGATACTTGGAATAATAATGACGATCTTTCTATGAAACTGTACGTGAAAGGTAAATAAAAGAAACTTTTACGTTGTAATTTCACGGAAATCTCCAATTTATGCTTAAATTGCAGATTTATTTTTCATTGAACTGGAATTGAAAAGAACATTTTCAATACCAGTGCATCGCGTGCATTCTATAAATAAGCTTTGTAACTTACTTGCGATTTCCAATTTTATTTATTTTAGTTATCATTATTTCCAGACTTCGAAGAAACTTTTTGGTTTCTTATTCCTTTATTCATTAAATAGAATCCATTGAAACTTAGAAATGGATGTTTTAAATCATTTCGAGTTAAATTCTTTCGAACAAAGCAACTATGCTTTTAATACCATTATATCATTCTAAATGTTTGAAATGAAATGGCAACAAAATCGTGTACTCATCTAAAAGGAATTACTTTCTTAAAGAAAGTATAATTATATGCAAACAACTATTATAATAAATTACGCTTATACGCAAGCAATTATTCAAGTAAAATACATAGAGATATTGATTTTAATCTCTACAGTACAGGTTGTGGACAGGAACTTATTTAGCGTAGCCTTTCCAAATTTTTAGGATTGTTCATTATGTTAAATTACATTGTGCTACCATTATTTATTATTACCATTATTATTTTATTGCCTATGTGGCTTGCCATTAGTCAAAACAAAATACCATTAAAATCGCTGAAATAACCTTGTATTTGGCGTACATTTATCAAAACACTCAATCGATTTCGAGGGTAGCTACAGGTCCCTCCTCATCAGGAGAAAGAAATTTCTAGAAAAGGGAAAGCAACTTCAGGAACGACTTTTTTATATCCTCGGGTAGAACCACGCGCGAGGAGGTAACGCCATCTATCGGCAAAAATAATAATCAAGAATTATGTTAATATAATTTTAAAAGGGCTAGGAAGGACTGGATTGGACTTAAAATCATTCACTAAGCATGCTAAATCTTTATGAATATAAAAAGCCTCAAGAAAATCCAATTCACCAACGGAAGAAGTTATTTGGATTATTTTTGCAGATCCAAAGTCAAAATTATGATTAAATTTCCAACTATGATACGCTATTGAAGACTCGTTAATTTCGCCCTTTCGGACATAAGATTCATGTTCCTTGATACGAAACTGTAACGCTCTATTTGTTTGGCCAATATATCTCAAGCCACACTGACACGATATACTACGAATTCCCCAAGAATTATAGTCAGAAACGCAATCTTTTAAAGTCGAACCGTGAATTTTTTTGATAGGGGAGAAACTGACCTGAAAATTGAATTTGTGGAGAATCGTTGCAACTTTGTAACTGACAGAAGGATAAAATGGAAGCACGACAGGGTCATTAATATTGTTTCTAACAGTGGAATGAATGTCTTCTATGATGGGAATCTGAAAATTTTTTAACAGCTTTATCAATGATTACGGTAGAAAATCCTCGGTCAATAACAACTGCTTTTAAATAATTACGTTCATTGGTAAGCAAGAATTCTGTGGAACAAACTTTGAGCGCGCGAAATACATAATAGTAAAAAGAAGCCATTTTTTGCTTAACAGGGTGGCATGACTTAGCATGAGGTGGTAAACAAACAGCAAAGGGTTTACGGTACACACCAGTGCTAAAATCAATTTCATTGCGGATTATAAGAATGTCAAGGAAGGGGAGGGAATTGTTGGATTCAATTTCAAGAGCGAATTGGATGGCTGGATCAAGCTGAATTTATAATAGATAAAATCTCGGATAAATCGTCTTTATTACCATCAAAAAGTGCGAAAGTGTCATCTACATAACGATTCCAGAGACGAAAAGATAGTTTATCAAATAATTTTACCTCAAAATAGTGCATAATAATGTCAGCAAGTACAGGACTGAGAGGATTACCCATAGCTAATCCTTCAATTTGACGATAATATTCATTTTGGAAAACAAAGTGGGCAGCCAGGTGGGACCTGTAGCTGCCCCCGAAATTGATTGAGTGTTTTTATTTATTTTATTTTTTTTTCAAGACTTAAAAAACATTTTTCTTGAGCCTTTTCGAGCTGCTTTACCCCTTAATAACGTTTAATATAACCTGATGTAAGAAATAATGTAATATTATACCTTAAAACGCTGAAATTTTGTATCTGGGACTGCTATAACATGTAGTTGTGCACCTCCCTTTTTGTTTGTAATCAGCCGCTTCAAATGTGCACACACACACACACGCACAGAGAGAGAGAGAGAGAGATACAGATACACATACAGATATATACTATATACCAAAACATAAGAACAACATAATTCAATCTCTTTAAAAGCAAAAATGCACAATTTTTCAACATTTAAGAATAACCAATTGACCTGACCAAGCCTGACAACAGAGTGAGTAGATATATATACATTCGTATATTTTTATCCTTATATGTTGTAAAACTGCGCATTTTTTGCTTTAAGGTAGATTGAATTATTCTGCTCTTATATTCCGATTAATTATGCTCTTCTAAGATTTTTATGCTTTTACTTAATCTGCATGCAGTAGTTGTAGAATTGTCAACAATTTAAAAGTTTAAGTGGCACTAGGCCTAACGATGCAGCAGTTTGTTTACATTTTAAACTCTTAGTAGAATAGTGAATTAAGTCAGTTGGTGCACCAATATTTTGCTCATTGGGACCCAAAGTCAACTTTCAATTTTCTGCACAGAAAAATCTTCCTTCCTACCCGCTGGCTGAACAGCTTGATTTTACGGGAAAATTCTAGTTTTAAATACAAAAAAAAAATTAACTGTTTTGAACTGTATTTGGTGTTTTATGTTTTTCTGTATTTTATAATTCCTAATGAAGAAGTTATGTGCTTTTGCCTTGTGGCGACGTGAGACCTGAATTGACTGAATGAAAAATATATCTTCAATGAAATTCGAGGAAATACGTTTAAATGAAATGCAACAAAATATGCATATAATTTAATAGGCTGTACAAATTGGTCATGTGGTGTCGGCATCAGATTGTTTTCATAGGTCCTAACGATTCATACCCATTCTTTCTTAGAGAGCACAAATTAGGCAACTTTACCCTAGCTGCAAACAATGAACATAATTTAATAGGCTGTACAAGGAAGTCACGTGGTGTCCACATCAGATATTTTTAGTTACTGGAATATTATACAGGAATCTACATTTGGATGATAGGCAATGTTTACTGATTCTAAATATAGAAGATTCGGTAATTATACAGGGTGTTTATAAAGTCCCGGACCCATTTTGATGTTTAATAACTCATAAAATAATGAAGATATAAACAAACTTATGGCATTTATTGATGGAATAACTTATAGATTTTCCTTCTCAGGTTTAAATATCTTTACGTTTGTAAATATTGTCTGTGCATGCCGTTAATTTCATATAATTTCATTTTCCAGTCTAAATATCTGTACTTTTCTAAATATCGTCTGCTTAGTAATTGCATTTTTCTATCTTTTGTTTTTGGCAACTATTGCAATGTTATGTTAACTTGTTATGTTAAACCTCCATGAATACCGTGAGGCACAAAGGGATTCCCCAAAGGTTAATGTGTGGTGTGGACTAATGCACGACCGAGTCATGGGGCCTTTCTTTTGTATAGAAAAGACGGTCTCATCAGTCGTATACTTGAAACTTCGTATGGAAAACTTCGTATTTGGAAAACTTCGTATTGGAAAACTTCGTATTTCCACAACTAGAAGAAACTTCGTATTTCCACAACTAGAAGAGCTTCAGTCACATGTCGTTTTGCAACAAGATGGTGCACCACCTCATCGGGGTACCATCGTTCGTAGTTCTTTTAATGACCATTCTACAGGAAGACGGATTGGGCGATGAGGTTCAATTCCTTGGCCATCCAGATCACCTGATATAACGCCGCTGGACTTTTTCCTTTGGGGATTTGTAAATGACTACGTTTACAGGAGGAGAGTGTCGAACATGGATGACCTAAGAGCCAGAATTACAACCGCAATAGCCTCTGTGGATGCCGACATTCTTGCCGGTACCTGGCGTGAAATTGAAGATCGACTTGATATTCTCCGTGCGACGAAGGGGCACACGTGGAAGTTCATTGACAATGGTCACGAAACTTTTTGAGTCTACCTAACCATTTATGTTAAAAATGTTAACCTATCTTTATTATTTTACGAATTATTAAACATCAAAATGGGTCCGCGACTTTATAAACACCTTGTATTTATGTATGAAACACTGGGCCACGACTAAATTTGTGCTTCTCTTAAATTAGAAATTCTAGCTTAAAAGCATAAAAAAAGAAAAATCTCAAAAGTTTCAGATCTTAAATTAGGTCCAAATGGGCGTTTGTTAATGTTTTGTGTGTTACCTTTATTTACTGAATATTATGTTCTTCGCACTTAAACCATAAAATTCAGTTCAACAGCAATATCGCAAAATAGTTTTAAAATGAGGATATCTTTAGAATTTCCGATACACAGTTCCGCGCGCTTTAGATAGAAAGGGTTTTTTTCGTAGTGTGTTGCGATTGCTCGCTTTTAAATCGTTTTTCATCAAAACATTCGTTAAAATTCCAAATTTGGGCTTCCAGATGCGCATTTTCTGGTGGAAACGTACGTTATTCAAAATTGGATGGCTGTAAGTACCGTTGTTTTATCACATTTGGAGAAATATGCATACATATATGCAAAATCTTCATTATTTAATTTCTTTAAATATAATACAGGCTGCAAGATTTAGTGGCAACAGTTTGAAAAGTGATTCAGATTTTTAATGTTTCCCACGCAAATCGAAAAACAAAAACAATAGTTCTTCAGGGACAAAGCCCCTTTGGACTAAGAAGAAAACAAATTTTTACTCTTCCGACCTTCAAGTCCCCACATTTTCTTTGTCCTTTACAGAAGAAATATACTTTTAAATAAAAATTAAAAACATATAGACACTTATACGCAAACAACTATTAAAATGAAAAATGCCTAATTGCTTCAAGTGTTCCATGCACCTGATCTATAATGTAATAAACAGGAATCCCAAAAGACAATCCCATTTCCGATAATTAATGGAACGATATACACATACGTAAAGCAATATAGACCTGAAGGATTTTTAGATAAATCGTCTGCGATAGAAAAGCTGTTTAATACCTGGTAAATATTAAAGATATTTTTCTTCATTATCCAGGATTAGTTCTTTCATACGATGACTTGCGGTACAGCCTTAATTAAATACAAAAGTCTGGCAACATATCTTTTTTCTTTCAGTAAGACTCAATATAAAGATAATCCAAGATGTATTTCGTCTAAGAAATGGAAGATACATTGTCTGTTGCTTTCTTAACTAAAAGAATTAGGCGTTACATTATTTTAGAGACCTTTTGTTTTGATAGTTACTTAGAAAGAAATGTAGACTTAACTTGAAACTTGAATTCAGACAGTAGTCTCAAGACTTCTTAGATTATATCTAGAACACTTTCGATCTAAAAGTCATAACTCTTACAATAGATTAAAGAATTATTTAAATCGAATTTCTTCTAAATACGGAAATAATAATGGAAAGCTTTGTAGACTGCTCTTTGGATTTAAAAAAATTCGCAGAACTTGTAATCCGATTCTTGTTTAGATGCAAAAATTTGTTATCTGTTTATCTTCCGTGTAACATCCATCGGAGCAAACACTTGCATGTCAGCGTTCTAGACATTCTAGAAAACATTGACAGAATGTCTGTTCTAGTACTTGTCACATACTGGGACTTAGATCGTTTTGAGTAGCTTGGCTTGTCTAAAACCGTGTGTCTAGTAGAATTACCTTTATAACAGATAACTGCGAGTTCACAGAGAAAACATTCTGAAAAATAAGGTGATTCTGGCATGGTACAGAGGCTGTTCGTACATTTTTAGACGATTTTGGTAAGCGGTAATAAAAAATCGTTCGCTGCAAAAGAAGTAATTGCAATAGAACTATGTTTTTAAAAGTCAAAATTATCGTCTGTGTCTTTAAAGTTTTGTTTTTATTCAAAATATCGAATTTAACAAAGCAGTGGTTCGAAGACTACATTTACGCTCTTTCCGAAGAGAAATATGCATACTCCGTTATCCAAAAACGATGCGAGAGTCATTGTTTTGTCATATCTAAAGCGTCGATAGGTAATATCATCTACAAGAAGGAAAAAAAACGTCAAATTGGAACCTCAAGTGGGACAAAAATTCCAAACAAGTATCCAAAGAAAAAACGTACATCTTCGACTATTGCAAAGGTACGTCGTTTAATGTTAAAAGAAAATCCCCCTAGTCAAAGGACAGTTGCAAAATCATTAAAATTCTCGGTGTCCACTGTAAACAAAATGATAAACGTCGATTTAAATCTTAAGAAAGCGAAAAAACGCAATGTGCATTGTTTTCTTCCAAAGCATATCCCTCGACGCAGGACACGCTGCAGAATTCTATATGAGAAACACTTATCCAAAGAAAAATAGAAAACAATTGTCACAATAGATGAAGCATGGGTGTATTTAAATCATTGTAACAAAAAAAGATTCATTTATTATCATAAAAGGAGAGAAAAAAATTTAAGTACATGGTTCAAAGAATCGA
Organism: Stegodyphus mimosarum; assembly: GCA_000611955.2. NCBI lineage: Eukaryota > Metazoa > Arthropoda > Arachnida > Araneae > Eresidae > Stegodyphus > Stegodyphus mimosarum. The sequence goes on from KK121420.1 coordinate 581,500, forward strand.
AAGAAAGTTTTTCTAAGGGATTCATGATTGTTGCTGGTTTTTCCTATAATCGCAAGTTAAAAATAAAGAGAGTGCAAAAAATGTCAAGATTAACTTCAAATACTATCAGGAACATATTTTATCGCCTATTTTTCTGAATGAAATACCATCGCTTTACCCACAGTGCCATCCATCTGTGAGACTCCATCGGGAGAAAGCTAGCAGTCACACATCAAAATCCACTTTAAATTTCCTAAAAGAAATGGAACAAAAAACTGGTATCGAGGCCATATCCTTCACAGATATCCCTACTAAATCTCCCGATGTGTCACCTATGGATTTTTGTGCTTTCGGTCTTTCAAAAACTGCATTATCCAAACGTTGTCCCAAAACCCTAACGGGACTCTGGAAAGCTGTTCGGGAGGAATGGAATAGAATACCTCTTCTGACACTTCAAAAGGCATTATTATCCTGGAAATTGCGGTGTCGAAAGATAGTTCAGAAAAAGGGATGTCAAATAGAACATTTAAAACACAAGAATTTTATGTAATTTATTTTTGTGAATACAATATACATCGTCTAAAAAATGTGCGAGCAGCCTTTGTAGATATTTCTTTTTGAACAAATAACATAAGTATCTTTGCTTCTCAAAATACGAAATTACGCCGAATACTCGAAAGATTCGATTCATTAACTTTCGAGCTCTTTCGAGTTCATTAAGTCTGTTTGTATTACAACAGTGTTTACAAGATGCCAATTAATAGATCTCTGATATAGCGAATACACTAACATGTTTTAAGAACCAAATTCATTTATTGCAAGTTTCGTATCTGTGATATGATTTTTCCCAAATGTTTTGAATTCAGCAGCAAACAAATTCATTATTTTCAGTGGAAATAATCATTCCAAATACCAAATAAAGAGCCAGCTTAGAAAGTTGTAAGGTATTTTGTTAATTATTATCGCAGTCTCGAAACTGTATTTTGCGTCGAATCACTAAGGCTGTATCACTTTTCAAATTGTTGCCACCAAATTATATCCTCCTGCATTATATTTAAAGAAATGGAATAATGAAGAATCTGTAAGAAAATATGTATGTTTTTCGCATTGTGAAAAAAACGACGATACCTAGAGCCATCAAATTTTGTAGACGTAGTCGTAGTCTTCCTCTCGACTAAGGGCACCTGACAGCCATAATTTTGGATTTCGAATTTGTTTTATTATCTACTTCATATTTTGTAAATATTTAACGAATGTTTGATTAAAAAAGCTCAACGATTTCAAAGCGAGCAGTGGCAACACTGTACGGAATAAAAAAAATTTTCATCTCCAACGCGCGAGAGTGTCTGTCGGAAATTCTAAAGCTGTTTATAAATATTTTTAGTCCAAACGGGTGTTCGCCCAAATGCTCTCGAAACGTGCATGTATGTGTAGATGTAAAAAACGCCCTTTTTGGGGTAATATAAAATCTGAAAACTTTCAGATGTTTTTGTTTAGTTATCTTATTATTTCGTTTGTTCTTCTAGTTTCCTTGACTGCCACCAAGATGCAAACCAACATGAGTCCCACGGCACGGAGAATTTCACTCCTTCGCTGGTAAATTCCCATTTTCCAGAGAAGAGTGAATTCTCATGTGATGTCCTCACCCTACGGCACGTAATTAACCCCCCTTGTGGGTGATCCTAAGTGCTTTTACAGAATGCCAAATAAGGTCGCGTTTGACGCGGCCGAACTGTTAAGGTGCTAATTCGCTCATTTAGAACGTTTTGGTGGGGTCTCGAAATACTGCGAAAGGACGCATTGTTGTAAAAGATCAAAGTAACGTAATACGAGTCAAAACAAAGCATTTAGAACGTGATGATGAATTTTCTTTCAAAAACCCAATTTTACTGATATCGAAGCAGCACGGAGCAGATTGCTTAATACGAGACTGTCATCTAAAGAACTGTCATGCTAGTCTCCAGACTGTTGGTTAGATCTCGCGAGAAAATTATTAGATTATTTCCTCTGAGCGTAACATCCGTAGTGAACTATCAAAATGCATGAAATGCAAATGTTTACGTCAAAACCGTTTGTCACTTCGCCCATTCGTCTTCCATTTGCTCGAATCAGGCACTCGAAAATTTTCGGAGTTGTGTTTTTCAACGAAATAAGGACTGCATCACCTTCTAGCAGCTTTTTTCAGAGGCAGCACTGGGTGGGTGATCACCCATGTGACCATGGACTTTGTTTATTTTCCCTGCTAACAGTTAAGAATCCAGAACTGTGTGTTCTTGTAAATAGCATTTAGAACATATCTTTGCATCTTATCCCATATGACTTAAGCTTTGTTTTACATTGTATATTTGATTATTCTGATTTATTTCAGCAGTTGCACTATGAAATGCTCTCGACCAATCAGGGAGTTTGTGATGCACACGTGACAAATAGCACTACCCATTACAACTACTATTCTATCCTCCGGGACTCCTCATCTTTTATTTCATTTACTGAAAACCTCCACATAGACATTTATATTAAGACGTCAGAGTAAAAACTGCGAACCGCTCGTTATTCTTGTCTTATAGAGGAAGTTTGAGTTGGAGCGAAGTAACTTTTAATGAAGTTATAAGATAATTCTCCCCTTTTCTTAGCACCCCTTCGTGTTGTAATAGTTAGCAGACTCGAGGCGTATTCGAAAGCTCCGAGGTTCGAGTTCCGGCCAGACACTGCACATTTTCCGCGCTTCCTGCTCCAAAATAACTTAATGACTCTACAGCGGCACCCGAACTAAAAAGCTGATGGATGATGATTCTCCAAAACCAGGATTTGGCGACTGGGTCCCCTAATCCCCAGTCGCGCTTTAAAAGGGGGAGTATATAAAGTATTTCTCTCCCGTCTTTTTAGCATGTCTTCTTGGTGTAATGGTCAGCACACTCGGCGCGTATTCGGGAGGTCCGAAGTTTGAGTCCCGGCGAGGGCATTGCACATTTTCCACGCTCCCTGCTCCACAATAATCTAATCGTACAAAGTATCATTAGAGAAACATGCTTTCAAGCATTGCTTAAGCACACTGGGATTGCAGCACTAGCTGAAAACTATGAAGCATTTTTAGGTAATGTACACCACAACACAACAGTACTCCGAAGATCTTGACCAATGGAGCCACAGCTTATTCGGTTAATCAAAAATCGAAATAACTGGGTCGTCCTTATCAGTAAAGTGGAGTGGGGGTAAGTTCGTAAACGGGGCAAGTTCGTCCGGGTATTTTGTTTATAGCACGAGCGAAATTTCTCTGACTAGTATGTAATAATCCACTACAACAATATATATAATAATATATATAATCAAGATAATATGAGATATTTTACATAGATGTCGCGCAAGAATGAAAGAGTTGTCCTAGCTTAAATGAACCGAACATTTTAAAGCAGACTTGTTAATAATTTTGCTTTTTCACAGTTAAGCATCTTGTGTATAAGTGCACAACATATAGAAATAATAAATAAAATCAAAGATTAGGAAGCCAATTGAGCAGTAATAAAGTCATATCTAGGATCAACAATGTTTCAAATCATTTTTAAGTTGCTGAAACAACCTTGTATTTGGAGTACATTTACTAAAACACTCAATCGATTTCGAGGGCAGCTACAGGTCCCTCGTCATCAGACGAACAAAATATTTGAATGATCTAGGTATCCCTTTCTAGAAAGGGTATCTAGAAAGGGATACCTATATCTTTCAAATATCTCATTTCAAATACCTATATCTTTCAATCTCCTGATGAGGAGGGACCTGTAGCTGCGCTCGAAATCGATTTGTTTTAGTAAATGTACGCCAAATACAAGGTTGTTTCAGCGATTTTGATCGTCACATTGGCGTGTTTCTCTTCTATTCCCATTTTTAAGTTACCCTGTTTACCCACTCTCTAAGAAAGTGCAGAGTGGTTGACATTTTGTAGATATATTATTAAAATAAAAATTTGCAAAGAAGCGTAGACTCATAGACAATATTAATTAAACAGTAAATAACTCTACAAAGTGTTTGATACCGCCAGAGTTAACTATTTACAAAATACGATGAAAACACATAGGTTTAATTTCCAGCAAAAACCAGTTTGCACTTACCCTACCTCATCTTAATGCAATAAATGTGTATCTATGCGCATGCAAATGAAGTCAATTTATTTTATCATGTGCTAAATTTACTTCGACGTAAATTATTAAATAAAAAAAATAATTGTGACTCCATAAAATACCATATAAAGCACACTTTCTTAAGATTAAACATTTTCTGCAAAATTAAATTGTGAAACTATTTTAATTTTATCTAAACGCACAATCAATTTCTAATTCAAATAAAATAAAATCATTAACTTAATTTGTTTTGATAGATCTTTAAACCTAAACACATAACATTGTTTTTATTTGAACTGTACTAAAATTAAATAAAGAAATTATCTTTTACGTGCATAAAATAAAATGCATTTACCTATTTCTATTCAATTAAAATTATAGATATTATTTTCATTTACTGTAAATATTAAAATAACGAATGGAGCAATATCTAATGAAATAAACAAGAATGATAAGCATACATGTAGCTAGCTTTACAAAAATATCGGTTCTTAAAAATACCAGAAATATCGTTATTACCTGTTAAATATAGTTAACAAGCAGAGTCATTAGATCGTTTTCCTGATATAGAAGAGGTGCAAAATCTGCAATGTCCTCGCCGAGACTCGAACCCTGGACCTCCCGAGTAGGCGTCGAATGTGCTATCGTCACACCACAAAGGTACGCTGGAAGAAGAGAGAAAATAATCTTATAAACATAAAAAATATTGTTGTGGAAAAGTGATTACAGAAAACAAGAAAAGTGAAAAGAGTACAGAAATTAAGAGTTTTTATACTATCTATTTCTACCACAAAAAATACACTATTAAATGAAATTGCTGATTTGTAATTTCAGATAGCAGTCTGATACCTCGAAGTGTTTATATATTTTTACAATTTTTTAAACTATGAAAGTTGGATAAAATAATTAAGCATTTAAAATTTTAAAAAGTATAAAAATCATTAAATTTTAAAAAATCGCAATAAAGCAGTTTTTTCAAAGTTTATGAATATTTATATATTTAAATTTACATTCAGATCTTTTTAGGCACCTACCAGTTTAAAGGAAAAAAGCAAAATTTAGGCTAAGTGGTGTTCACTAGTCTAGTAAAGAAATTATCCTCAAGGAATTCAAGGCACAGGGAAAGAAATCATATTTTTATAACAGCTGTTAATTAGGTTAAGTAATCTTCACCTCCTCGTAGAATGCATGTATTGTATTGTAAGACATTTAGACAAACTTAAGTATAACTCTAAGAAAGTCAAGTTTTTTCAGTGCCTATTACCAATTTGAATATTAAATTCTTTCAAAATTTGTAGTCTTTAATTTGTTACCTAAGATTTTTCTAGCTATTTAAACCATTCGAAAAATTTTCCGGTTTACTAACTTTATACTAAAATAATGAGTTTAATCTAAAATGCTAATTTAAGATAATAAATTCACATCTAGTTTTTGCACTTATAGTTAACAAGCAGTTATGCAGTTGCTTATGATTTTCTAAGATATTTTCTACCTTAGACATATTTCTAAATTTTATGCTAATATACCATGGTCCGAACTAATAACATCTGTAACAAGTAAAACAGGCAAATCGGCAATCTTGTATTCGGCGTAGATTTTATAATGTCCCAATCGATTTCGAGGGAAACGGGTCCCCCTTCATCAAGAGCAAAAAATTCTGCAAAAGCGAGAAAGCGAATGTCGATCGTATTTATACGCACAACCGACCAGTGGAAAAGCCAATAGCGCCATCTATCGGCAGAAATAGTAACTCAAAATGAAGGGTTAAGTTAGTAGAATTGAGTTAGTAGCCTTCAAAATTCTACTTTACGTTATGCAAATTTTTGCAAGGTCAGTGCAACACTTTTCAAATAATATTATCTTCTTATATTATTAGTCCAAAGGGGCTTTGTCCTGAAGGACTATTATTTGGTTTTGAGTCGGAAACATTAAAAGTCTGAATCACTTTTCAAGCTGTAGCCACAAAGTATTGCAGCCCGGCATTATATTTAAATAAATTAAATAATGAATAATTTGCTAAATGTATGTATGTTTCTCGCATTGTGATAAAACGACGGTACCTAGTGCCATCGAAGAATGACGTAATCCTGCTGCGAATACGGGCATCTGGAATCCCAATTTGAAATTTGGAATTTGTTTTATTATCGATTTCATATTTTGCAAACCTTTAACGAATATTGGATTAACAAACTCAAGGATTTCAAAGCGAGCAATGGCAACATTGTACAGAACGAACATTTTTATCTCCAGCGCATGAGACTGTGTATCGGAAATTCTAAATATATGTTAAAATTATTTTGCGATATTGTTCTTAAACTGAATTTTATGATTTAAGTGCGAAGAACATGATATTTAATAAATAAAGGTAACGCACAAAATGTTAAAAAGACGCCCCTTTGGACGTAATTTAAAATCCGAAACTTTCAGATTTTCTTTAGTTTTTTAATTGAAACAATTTCAGAGCTCATACCAGCAAGCTTAAATTCACTTGTCTTAAAAAGAGCAACAAGTAATAAGGGCTAAAATTCCATAAGCGGAGTAAGTTGGCGCCAAACTATTTTGGCCTTCAAAATTTAACGAATTTTCTTTGGCGGCAATGAAAGCACTAGAATGTGATTTTTAAACGTAAACAGAATAGCAACTTTTACGTTTTTCAGTAAAGAAACGACGTTATTTTATGTAAACAGAATAGTAAAATGAGATAATAAAATACTATATAAGTAAAACAAAGTCCATCAGCTTTGCAAGTAAAAACATAATCCTATCTATGTAATTCATGATAAAATAGTATAATGAATAATAAAATAATAAATCATATAACACTTTCCTCGGACTCTAAACTTATCAACCAAGTAAATATATTTAAATTCAATAATAACTGATGCATCATAAACTCATTAAAATGTGCAAGCTACTATCGTCGTAAAATTCAACACATTAAACAGCTTTCATTCAAAACTTCAAAGCTTTAAATATTCCACATCTTTCGATTGCCACACGCAAGAAACAAAACTAAAAAAAAAAAAAAAAAAAAAACCGAAATAAAGCTTTAGATTTGCCACAAGAAAACACACAGCCGGAAACCACAACCAAATCAAAATCGCGCCAAATAAAAAAATCTCGCCAAGCTTGGCGCTCACCCCGATTATGGAATTTTAACCGTAATAAGGATAAATGAAAACAACTGGAGTCCATTAAAGTTCTACTGTTCTGAAGTATTTGATGTCCTTTGCAAGGATCGAGTGAGCTTCTCTCTACACTCTTCTTGTGGACTAATGCATAGTGCGATTTAGTGTACCGCAGAGTATAACGTTTTTTCCTTCTCTACTCTGAGGAAAACAGTTCTATGTTAGTAAGAGCAGCTGTACAGATATATCTAAAAATAATGTTAAATTTCATTATGTAGCCCAGGGTTGGAAGATTTCCGAACCCTCCAGAAGAATACCGTGTACTTGTTTGGTGTGTTTTCACTCGAAAAATATATCGCAATAATATTTGATACTTTTATCTGTGTTTGATTAGTTGTATTTAATTGCTTTTAAAAGGTATGTCTTCGCAGTTTAATATGCTGTGCAAATATGCAAATATGCAAAATGATGCTGTGCATTAATCACTATCAATGATTTGCAATTTTGCAAAATTAAATCCCTAGTGGATCAAAAAGTCACTAACAGTTTCTGATGAAAATGATCACGAGTGAGAAAAGGATAGAAAAAACTGTTATGTATATTGAAAACGATTTGAAAATTTAAAAACAAAAGCCTGAAATGTTTCAGATATTAAACTACGTCCAAAGGGTCGTTTTTATAACATTTTGTGTGTTATCTTTATTTATAAAATATCATGTTCTTCGCAATTAAAAGATAAAACTCACTTCAACGTAAATATCGCAAAATAATTTTAAAATAAGCATGTCTGTAGAATTTCCTATAGACAGTCTCGCTCGCTGGAGATAAAAACGTTTTTTTTCTGTACAACGTTGCCATTGTTCACTTTGAAATCCTTGAGTTTCTTAATCAAAAATTCGTTAAAGTTTTACAAAATATGAAATCGATAATAACGCAAATTTTAAACTTCAAATTTGGGCTTTCAGATACCCATATTCGGGTTGGGAAGTTCAATATTCAAAATTGGATGGCTCTAGGTACCTTTGTTTTATCACAATGCGAGAAGCATACATACATTTATGCAGATTCTTCATTATTTAATTTCTTTAAATATAATACAGGGCGATAATATTTGGTGGCAATAACCTGAAAGGTGAAACGGCGCTTATAGTGAATTGACTGAAAATGGCAAAACGAAATTAATAGTCCTTCTGGGCAAATTGCCCCTTTGGACTAAAAAGAGTTTTGGGTTTATTACGTAGAAGCTGAATATTTTACGAATTCTAAATAGCACCCATTTATGTATTTGGGTAAAAGCATAAGAACATATAATATGAAAAGGGTTTCTATAAAATTTTAAAGATTAAAAGTCAGACGAAATGGATAAATCAATGATGGAAAAAATCTAAAAGTTTTTTAAATTTTAACAATCGCTCAAAAGAGTCTTTTAAGGTTTTTCAAGCTCTCGCTGCGCTCCAAATCTACCAGTATGCTGTTACTCTCATTCCTACTAAAGCTTTGTTTTTTTTTTCTTTTCAATTGCATCTTTAAGCGTCATTTTCTTCGCACTTACCCCATATACAGAGACTGTTCGCACATTTTCCTCCTGTCCGGCTGTCCGCGATGTATATTGTATTCACAAAACTAAATTACGTAAAATTCTTGTGTTTTAAATGTTCTATTTGACATCCCTTATTCTGAACTATCTTTCGACACCGCCATTTCCAGGATAATAATGCGTTTTGAAGTGTCAGAAGAGGTATTCTTTCCCATTCCTCCCGAACAGTTTTCCAGAGTCCTGTTAGCGTTTTGGGACAACGTTTGCATAATGCAGTTTTTAAAAGTCCGAAAGCACAAAAATCCATAGGTGACACATCGAGAGATTTAGTAGGGATATCGGTGAAGGGTATGGCCTCGATACCAGTTTTTTGTTCCATTTCCTTTAGGAAATTTACAGTGGATTTTGATGTGTGACTGCTAGCTTTGTCCCGATGGAGTCTCACAGATGGATGGCACTGTGGGTAAAGCGATAGTGTTTCATTCAGAAAATTTGGCGATAAAATATGTTTCCGATAGTATTTGAAGTTAATCTTGATATTTGTTTACACTCTCTTTATTTTTAACTTGCCTTTATAAGAAAAACCAGCAACAATCATGAATCCCTTAGAAAAGTTTTCTTTCGATTCTTTGAACCATGTACTTAAATTTTTTCTCCCCTTTTATGATAATAAATGGCTCTTTTTTTGTTAGAGTCCTTTAAATACAGCCATGCTTCATCAATTGGGACAATTGTTTTCCATTTTCTTTGGATAAGTGTTTCTCATATCGAATTCTGCAGCGTGTTGCAACGTTGAGCGATAGGCTTGGATAGAAGACGATGCACATTGCGTTTTTTTGGTTTCTTAAGATTTAAATCGACGTTTATCATTTTGTTTACGGTGGACACCGAGCATTTTAATGATTTTGCAATTGTCCTTTGACTAAGGGGATTTTCTTCTAAACAACGTACTTTTGCAATAGTCGAAGATGTTCGTTTTTTTCCTTGGATACTTGTTTGGAATTTTTGTCCCACTGGAGGCTCCAATTGGAGATTTTTTTTCCTTTCTTGTGGATGATATTACTTATCGACGCTTTAGATATCACAAAACCATGATTCTCACGTCGTTTTTGCACAACGGAGTATGCATATTTCTCTTCGGAAATAGCGTCAATGTAGCCTTCAAACCACTGCTTTGTTAAATTCGCCATTTATTTGTTAAATGCCATTTTGAATAAAAACAAATCTTTCGAGCCACAGACGATAATTTTGATTTTAAAAAACATAGTACAATTGCATACTTCTTTTGCAGCAAATGATTTTTTATTACCGGTTACCAAAATCGTCTAAAAAATGTGCGAACAGCCTCTGTACAATTCAACAGCAAAATTACAAAAATTTTAAAACCAGTCTAACAGTATATGTTTAGAACTCTCAATGCGGCGTTAAATGTTGGCACACATTTTTCTGTTCCTCCACCCCAATCTTTTCTCGGTTTATCATATCAATGTTCAGTTTTTTTACTATGATAACTTTATAAAACTTTTTTTTGTGTTTTTATTACTAACGTTTTGTGCGTTTACCTTGTTTATTAAACATCCTGTTCTGGGCGCTTAAGTGACATAAAATTCGTTTCAACAGCAAAATCACAAAATTTAAAATGGCCTGTCTTTAGAATTTCCGACAAACAGTCTCGCGTGCTGGAGATAAAAATATTTCATTCAGTACAGTGTTGCCACTGCTCGCTTTGAAATCTTCAAGTTTCAAAAATTGAGAAAAAGTTTACAGAATTCAAAAAATGTTTACAGAATGTTAATAAAGTTAATTGTTAATAAAATTTCTTAATAAAGTTTCTTCGGAAATATGAAATAGATAATAAAACAAAATCGAAATTAAAAATTTGGATTTCCAGTTGTCCATGTTCGGGTGGATGACTGCGTTATTTAAAATTTAATGGCTCTAGGTGCTGTTGCTTTTACACAGTGCGAGAAACATACTTACATTTATACACATTCTTCATTATTTAATTTCTTTAAGTATAATACAGAGCGATAATATTTGGTGGCATCACTTTGGTGGCAAAGTGATTATAGCACATTTACGCGTTTCAAAGCAAAATGCCGTTTTGAGACTAATATCCCATTCGGGACTAACGTCCCTTTTAAGCTAATAATAAAATTCGAAACAGCCATTTAATGAGAAATAATCCACATACCATTTACTAGAAGAACTCAAGGGAATACCAACGGCAAAATTAAGGAACATTACAGTTAGACTTATGCTGAATAATGTATGAATATCTGAAGCTTTCTAGTGTTTAGAGATTAGTAATGTGTTAGATTCATATCCTAAGCACATATTCTTCATCTAGAAATTCAGTCATGGAAGGCTTAGTCTCGGCCTTTGCATAAGATCAAAGAGTGAGATCAACTTCAAAAGAGAGCAGGATGTCTTCTCGTTGAATCTTTTATAAGCTTTCATTCAGTATAGATGATTTCATATCAAAGCTCTGTACTTTATTGAATTCGAAATGCAAGCAAGCAAATTGAACCGAATATATATACATATATAGGTATGTATTTTCTCGTAGGAGACCTACAGAGGGTGTTGAAACATGTTTAGAAAGATTTTGATAACGAATTTTAAAAAAAGCAATGTTTGTGGAGACAAATTTCTCCCAAGCAACTTACTATTTGAAATCAAGTATGTCATTTTCTACTTTTTAATTTATTCTTTTTTCAAAATGTCGCATGTAAGTAAGCTGTAGATAGAATTATATGTTTTTGCGTCTTCCGAAGAGAGATATTCCTATTCCATTATTCGAAAACATTGCGAAATGGATGGTATCAAAATTTTTAAGTGCAAAATAGGCGACATTATTAATGAAAAAGGGGGAAAACGTCAATCATTACTTCACATGGAAGACTTCAAAGTAACACCCGAAAAAAGTATGTATTTTTTCTAATGTTTCTAAAGTAAAATCATTGGTCACTAGATAATCAGCTGATGCAGAAATGAATTACAAAATCTTTAAATGCATCTGCAGAAAGTCTTTAAATACATTCGTGGCAACAATAAGTAAAATAATCAACCAAGATTTAAGACAAAAATCACAATATTCACCAGCTTCAGCCGAGGCACGGGGCTGTAAGCACAACAATTAAAAAATCCAGTAACTATTTAGCAGTAGATATATAGAAATGCATTATGGCCCTTGATGAAGCATGGGTTTACCAAACTGACTGCAACTAAAAAAGGTCTATTTATGATTCAAAAGAAAGAGAAATAAATGTACGGACCTCCTTCCATGAAAGCGAAGAAATTTTCAAGAAGGTGTTTATGATATTGGAAGGATTCTTTTACAATGGGAAATTAAAATCAGGTCCACGTATTATCAACAGCAATTTTTACATCCGCTGTTTACAGAAGAAATTCTTTTCCGTTATGACTTGAGGATTCGTATGGACTACTGTGCATTTGATCTCTTTGAAAACGCTCTTTCTAAGCGCAATCCCACCACGACCGAATGACTCTGGAAAGTAGTGAAAGAGGAATCGTAATCAGTATCCCTGGAAACATTACAAAAAAGCCCTTCAATCATGAAATTACGATGCAGACTTATAGTGGAGAGAAAAAAGGATAGCAAAACGTTTTAAACATTAATTAAACGGACCCGAAATCTTTCGAAAAGTACCTTCTGCATATTGCTTACAGAGCCTTATCATGTGATTCGCCATGCAAAGATCAAACATCTGCTTATCAGCACAATAATATTGTTTGCGTTTCTTAGGGGTTCGTGGATTTAGAGGGACTAATGACAACACTTGATGAAGAATCAAAGCACAATTTATTTATTTATTGCTCAGGACAGCTCCAAAAACACGTTTACAATCGTCGAAAAACTACAACAAAAAAGCTTAAACAATCAGCAACACAGCCTGCAGGCTATCAGGCTGTAACGGTGAAGACAGGTGACAGGTGACGGAGGACGGGGACGCCTGACGTGTGACATAGGCAAACAGGCATGTGTCCCGCACTCTCCCCTATTTAGAAGCAACAGCTCCCTGGAGCCGCAGGAGGCCGCATCGGGAGCCTGTAAGGATCTTGAAAGTATTGACATGGCCATACAAGGGCAGATGGTTACATAGGATGCTTGCTTGACAGAGGTACATATATATCACATATGAACACATACACGGAAAAAAAAAAACTAGCAAGACATAAATTACATACATTAGCACATACATAAACGCATAAGTAAACACATAAAGTAAACACGTATGATACATATATAAAACACATATAAAAATACATTTAAGACAGATATAAAACACACTTACGATACAGATAAAACACACAGGAAATGCACATTTATAGTTGATACAATAATATGCGTAAATACATTTATACGCTGCACTAATACACAATAAAGACACATAGAGTTAACACATTACAACACACATTATACGAAACATAACAGTACATGATACAAAGTACACACAATACGACATTAAGCAGCATAAAACATATATAGACATTGCTAAGCGCTATATTACTGCTACAGTTACTCTACACACTACATTATTCATACAGTTAGAAAATACAGTAATACACGCCCAGTTGTACAGTATTCGTTGGTACAGTTAAACGTGCGAAGTGACATTATTATA
>KK121420.1:595772-607763 GCA_000611955.2 Stegodyphus mimosarum
GTCTCGTGTGACCCTTAACAAGGATAGCCGCGTCGTCAGCATATGCAATGATGGTGGTGTGGTCAGGCCACGTCGCTTCGAGGATTTTGTTGAATGTCAGGTTCCAGAGCAAGGGCCCTGCACAGGACCCTTGTGGGCAGCCTCTGGTTTGGGTCTTAGTAACAATGCCATTATTGCTCGCTACAAGTAATTGCCTATCTGTCAAATAACTGTCAAAGACTTGGTAGATGTTTTCCGGGCATTGCGCCTCTCTGAGGGCCTGCTTGATGGCGGGCCACCAGAGGGTGTCGAAAGCGCTCTGGAGGTCTACTGAGATGAATGCAGTCTGAAGATTTTGTGAGCGATTATGCTGGACTTCGTCATATATTCGTTGAAGGGCATGTGTGGTCGAGCAACCTGAACGGAAGCCATACTGCTTGGGACTGAGGAAGTTGTTTTTGTGAATATGATACTTCAGCCTGTTAACTATGATCTTTTCATAGATCTTACCCAACGCTGACAGGAGGCAGATGGGACGAAAGGAGCAGGGATCCATCGGGTTCTTATCTTTTTTGAGAAAAAGTACCACATGTCCCTTCTTGAAAGCTTGTGGAAATATTCTGTGGTGCAGGAGTTTATTGAAGTATAGGCAAAAGAAGGTGGGCCGTGCACGGAAGGCGACTTTTAAGATTGCATAATCGAGTCCGTCCGGTCCTGGTGCCTTCTTCAGTGGTAGGTGGCGGAAGATGTGAATGATTTCCTGCATTGTAATGGGGACATCTTTTGACGTTCTTGGGGTCTCTGTGGCGTTTCTCAAATGTCGTTGGGCCGTCGTGTCATCCTGTTCTGGATCCGCTGGGAAGATTGCGTCAAGCAGTGCTGTGGCTGTGGACCCTGCTAAGTCAGTTGTTTGTGGTAGTGTCCCTGGCTGTACTGGCACTTGTGCCGGCTGGAAGATTTTCTGCGTGGCCAGTTTGTGCAGGATTCCGTAAGGATTGCTATTGCTGGTACAAAAGTTGCGCCAGCTATTGACTTTGGCTTCTAGAATTGCTTTTTTATACGTAGCCCGTGCTTGTCGGAATGCAGTTAGCAACCTTTCTGTTTCTGTGCCATCCACAGCCGTTCGGAGACGGCGACGCAGGGCTCTACATCTTTGGCGCATTTGTCTCAGCTGCCCAGTCCACCACGTAATGCCTTGCAGTTTCTTGGCAGTCCTAATTGGTAGAATTCGCTCGCAAGTGTGCCTGAGAGTGGTGAGAAGATTATCTGTGTAGGTATTCATATCGTACTGGTCATTATGCATATTAAGCTCCGTCTCCTCTCTTCTGAGAGTTTCGCTGAGAATGCGATGCAGATGCCTAATCTTGCCACCCGGAAGCTTAAACCTTTTTAATATGCTAATGCTGGTGTCTAGTTGAATGAGGAAATGGATGTACTTATGATCGGAATTGCTTTCATCATCCATGACAGTCCAAGAGTAAATATTGTTGATAATGTCCGATGTTGAAAGGGTCAAGTCAGGCCAGCCTTTGTGATACGAGTTGTCAAATGTCGGCTGTGCACCGGGACTGTTATGCAAATGCAGGTTATTACTTGCGATGAAGTTTTCCATTTCGTAGCCCTTAGGAGTCGTGTCTCTGTAACCCCAGATGACGTTGTGGGCGTTGAAGTCGCCCCCAATGATATGTGGCACCGTAGGACATTTCAGTCTAACGTGAGTATGTGCTGTAGTTACGTCAGTGAGGTCAGCACTGGGGGAAGAGTAAACGGAGCTTAGTAAGAACTGTTGATTGTTAAAGATAACTAGTACGGAGACGAAATCTCGTTCCATTGTAACCAGGAAAGGTGTCCAGGTAGGGTTACAGCAGGCAATGGCTGCTCTGGGTGCCTGCTCTGCTGTGGATTTCCTTTGGAAGATCTTCCATGCCAGGGGAAGACTTGCCACCTGGCCTTCACGGCAGTATGGCTCCTGGATTAGAAGAAAGTCTAAGTTATGTTGTATTGCATGTTGAATGGCTTGGGTTGAGGCAGCTTCCGCTCTCTGCAAATTAATTTGAGCACATCGTATGGGTGTCTGGTGGTGGGTGGTTTCCACTCTTGTTTCTGGTCGATCTTCAGTGGATGGATTTTGCGTGCTGTGTGGCGTCCATACTGAAGCGGAGGTACCTGTTCGTGGTGCATCATTCGTAGATTGTGCTTCGTCGGATTCGTTCAACATACCGTGCATAGGTTGGGCATCGGATGTCGTATGCTGGATGGTTGCAGGACATTGCACCATGTGTTCGGTAATTTGTATCTGCGCAATTGATACAGGTGGGCTGGCGTGCATGGCAGTCCTTGATGCTGTGGTTTCCCGAACAGAAGGCGCAGTAGATTTTATTCCTACAACTCTGTTGAGTATGGCCGAACTCTTGGCATCGGAAACACCTCTTAGTATTGAAGTGTTCTGCGATGCGGTGTCCTCGCCAACCAATGAACAATTTGGGCGAATGGAGGAAACTTCGGTAAGCTGCCGGCTGGCACTCCACGATCCATTTAACAGCATTTCCTCTGTCTTTGAGGCGGTAGAGGATCTTTGCTGATGCTTTGGATAGATGGAACTCAGAGCTGAGCGCTTTTTCCAATTCCTCTGGCTGGACATCAGGTGACACACTGTGTATGGCCACTCTCGGTAATCTGGTCTGTGGTTGCCTGGTCTTGACCAGATTTTGCCCTTGTTTACTCTGTAGGGTGTTGACTAATATCGCTGCGTCTTCTTTGGTAACGCAGTCTACCGCTAATCCTCCCTTCTGCAGGTTCCGGATAGTGCTAATTTTGACTCCCAGCTTTGGTAGTGGAAACTTCTCGTTGAGGACTGTTTTCAGGTCCTTGCTGGAGGTTGTTGAATTCTCTCTTGGATAAATGAGAATAGTATGCTTCTGTTTCGGGGCGGCAACTTGTGCGTAAGATTTAACGAGTGCGCTGTTGGGGGTTGCCGTCTGTATGGCAATCGGTGCTGTGAGAACTTCTTCTTCTGTGTTCACACCTATTTCAGTAGTACACCGAGGGTTATCGCTGTCTGGACCCTGTAAGGCCAGCTGTCTGAGTGCTTCTATTGTAAACCTTAATTGGTCTTGTAGATCAGCTGGAAGTACTGCTCGTTTGCCGCACTTTGTTTTGCTAATGCGCAGAGCCTCGTTTGCCAGTGAATGAATCTTCTCTGAGTAGCTTAGGGTGTCACTATTGACTGGATTTGTAAGGTCGAAGTCCGTTGCTAAGATGGAGTTGTTACCTTTTTGCATATTTCATCAATTGTTAAGTTGCAGGAGAAAATATATTATTATCAATTTTTCACTCAGAACACTATTGTAGACACCTGAGCTGTGTGCTAAACACAGATTGGGCAGAACACTATAGTATGCACTTATACACTTGAATACAGAGCACTTTTAGAAACACTTGGCCTGTGTGCTAAACACTGATTCCGAGGAACACTATAGCAAACACTTGCGCACTGTATTACCAGACTATGACATTTGTACAATTTAACACTTTAGCATTAAATAATGCAGCACTATACCCTTCGCAGTATTCTTGGTGATTTGGACATAGTTATAATATTATGGGTGGCGTCGTGCGAGTATGCTATCTATGGATAGCTAATTTAATGGGGAGTAATTTATGACGCTTTAGTTTACTTAAACACTATCGGGGGGTGTTGGAGACTTACTGTTCCCCACGCACGGTCAGGCTAATTCAAGCAACACATAATAAATCATGGCAACAAGGTAGAATAATAACATACAGTAAAAAACTCTGAATAAAATTCTTATCAGGAGCCAGATTAAGCAATACGTAAATAAGATTGTTATAAAAGAAACAGGTATGTAATTATTGCAATAACAACAGGAGTAATCGTTAATTAATGAAAAACTGTTAATTAGTTAAAGCACCGCTTACATGAATTGTGATATTTACACACTTCTATAATGCTAATATAGATAAAATTAAGTAGTACAAAATATTTGCAACTCATTAATATGTTAGTAAATAATAAACCATAATAAATGCGTAATTAGTATGACTAATTAAGCGGATATTAGTATTAAGCAAATTTACAGGTGGCTAGCACTGAAGGTAGACTAATTAACATATATGATGTACCAGGATGTGGAACAACATTATTTTATACCAGTTGACAGTTTGTAAATAAATTATTATTAGACCAAGAATTAATTACTGTTGCTTAATTGATGAGTTACAATAATGAGAACAATTTAAATCCTACCTTGGCCAACAATTTTTCTTCTGTCCTTCATTTGTACAGACATCAGTTAATAGAAGCGTAATCCAATGGTTATAATGCACAGAAAAATATTATCACAACACACTTAATTGTTTGCACATTTGTCACACACTTTCCTTAATTTTGCCGTAAATCCGTATCTCGGGATGTATCTGGTCGATTTTTTCCAAATTTGGATGATCGCACACCTCTTGACTTAAATCAGTCGAAACTCAAGGAATTAAATCACTAGGTCAATTAGGGCCGTAATTAGCAGGACTGGTAATGAACTCCACTAAGCCAGAGATCACTTTGTTGATAACAGGTGTCCACTACAATGGGGGGTCGATGATAGCTCCCTTTGTTGTCCAGTCGAAGAATGCTCCCCTGAAATCCAGTTGAGGTAAACTCCCTTTGTATTCCAAAAGAGCTTCGAATATCACTGACAGCCAAAAGGTTAGGGGTCACTGGACCTCGTGGTCGAAGTTTCCACTACTTTAAAAATTAATTACGCCTCCGCTAATGAACATAGGGACGTATGGCTGGTATGCTCGTATTCCTCTAATTGAGATCTTTACGATGATATAATTTCCGTGACGCGACGACAAACAATGGCTGCTCTAGTGGGGCTTGAAGGTATCCAAAAGGGCTAACTCCGTTGTTAACAATGCGAAAACACTAATTAATTTATAATTAGCGAACCGCTGCTCAGAGGATCATAAAACTTATATCCTCGTACTCGTGAAGATAAGGGCTTTCCGATGATATCACTTTTAGAACAAAGGACTAATTATTTCCGCTGTTATAAATCAAACTTGCGGAGCTCCAAAAACGCGCGTCTAACCGATGATAAGAACTTAAGGATCATAACGGTGAAGACAGCTTCACGGCAAAGCACGGCACATCTCCCGACTCGGTTCGGTCGCTCTCGAAACTCAACGTACTCTCGAGACTCTCCACGCTACAAGTCGCGATGCACGAACTTGCGATACACTTGAAGACCAACTCTAAACACTAGACTGAACGCTAGATTGCTACTCCGTACAGGCAGGGTTTATAGCTTTCGGCCTGTCTTCGAGAACATTCTGGGCCAAACCGATAAGAATTCATTCTAGAATGTTCTCCATCCGTCTATGGGATATAGCCAAATGTCGCCAAACGGGAGATTTCGAGGCAAATATGACAATCCTGCCTTCCCCTGCCGTTTTCTGGCAACCCTAAACCCGTCTTGCGAGGAAACTATCTTACTGCAGCTGGATTTTTCGTAACAATATACATCAATGAAACCATAAGGAGAAAGATAGACCAATGAAAATCTCGATGGTCGACTCGGAAGTACAGACATGGTATAATAGATCCTTATGAATGTCTCTGCTCACTTCTAATGAACAAAATTTTCGTGTCGCAAAACATTAACACTCTCGATAGACTTTGAAACAATACAGTTATAAGGTATTTTCTCTCCCCTTTCAGCATGCCTTCATGCGGTAACTGAAAGCACATCCGATGCATAATCGGGAGGTGCATAACCGGAGCTCGAATCCCGCCAAGGACACTGCGGATTTCTTCAGTTACTTTCCTTCGAAAAATTCTTAATGACTATCCAAATGGCGCCCGAACTAAAAGGTAATATTGAATAATTCCTTACTGCCTATTATCACTAATTATCTAGAGATAATCCTCAAAGTGCTATCCGATATCAGCGAATATTGCTGTTTATTACCTGTTCAGTCAATTTGCTTCGTTTAATATAGTAAAGAGCACCATGGTCACCTATTAATAAGAGATGTGACCATGTTCTATGCTAAAGTATTTTGTCCATTCTATTGTGAAACCTAATTTAACCTAATTTATGGACGAAGAATATTTCTTGCGAAAATACTTTATACCATTCAAAACCTTGCTGAGCAATTCATAAATTTACCCAATGTCATCCATATTCTTGTAGATTTCATTATCTTTTTTTCTTCCTTCATTTTCCTTAATTTATGAAAACCGGTGTACACTGCGGAAAAAAAAAGAGAGGCAGTTCTATAGCTCCTGTTCTACTGGTAGACTGGCGAAATTAATTTTTTTTTTTCATGTCTCGAAAGCGCGTCGTAGGATATATATTAGATTTATATACAGCATTTTTCTAGAACATGTAATTTGACAGAAAATCAGGCTTTTTCTGAAATGACATGCCAATTTTTGTTCCATATTTCGATTCTACGACTCAAATTATGCCTAAATATTAAATTTTGTAACATTCGGTGCGAAATTTTGAGAGGAATTCAAAAATTTACCTTGGCGTATTTTTTCAGTTCGTGGCAAAAAAAAAAAAAAATCACTTGACGAACTTTAATTTATAGAAACCTATTTTACTTTCCTTCTTTTTATTGTGGACGAGCGGAAAAAAGTCATGTTCATACTTTCAAATAATTTTAACACAGTACGTAAACCACATATGGCGTTATTATCGCTTATAACGAATATGAAAAATTTCATTTTAAATTTAAAATTTTATTTGAAATCAGCCTAAATTTCAAAATGCGAAAGGAAGAATCAAAAACAAAATTAATGAAAAAAGAGATAATAATAAATATGTACCAAATTTCAATTAACATTGAGGAGCTAAAATTTTGGCAGTTAATTTTCTAAAAACTATTCGTGCAGTTTTTACAAACCTTGGCTAGACTGCCAAGGTCATCATTTGGGTCGTAGAATCGAAATACGGAAAATAACTGGCATGTCATTTCAGAAAAAGTTCCATTTTGTGTCAAAATACCTATAGGTAGGTGATAGGTGACGGAGGACGGGGACACCTGATGTCTAACAAAGGTAAGCAGGTATATGTCCCACGCCCTCCATTATCTTGAACCGGCAGCTATCGAGTCCCAGGAGACTTGCCTCGGGAATGCATTTGCTTCTCTGTGAAGTTGCATGAACGAACACGGACTTGGATGATGTTTCATGAATACATTAGCTGCGTGAATATAATATATAAGCTGTTAAAATATATTAGCTGTAGAATGCGTTGGTGAAACTCTTGGGCGCACTTTGACATAATTCTTAGATACATCGACATATACTAATAATAATAATACATATACATACAGAATAATACATATATATAAGACAATTAATAATAAAATGTCAAATGCTAATATTAATAATAATCATACTGATACTAATAACAATAACAATAGTAATAATATTCTTAAGTGCATGAAATATGATCCATCAATAAAATACATTAATACATTGGATACCTGGTAAAGTTACATGAATACATTAGATATGTACTTGACAGCTTGATAACAATAGTAATACATTAGATATGCACTTGACAGCTTGATAACAATAATAATAATTACAATAGTAATACTTCTTAAGTGCATGAAATATGATCCATAAAATAATATTTCTTAATTGCATGAAATATGATCCATCAATAAAATACATCAATAAAATGCATTAATACATTGGATACCTGACAGAGTTACATGAATACATTAGATATGTATTTGACAGCTTGATTACGGTAAGACATACATTAGACCTATTTGGGGTTGCGTTATTTGAGTATATACGTGCGTTTTTATAGTAGATACATATTCGAACAATGCTATATATAAATTTAATACATATCCTAAAGCGCGCTTTCGAGACATGAAAAGAGCAAGTTGAATTTCGTCAAGCGCTCCAGTAGAACAGGAGATATAGAACTGTCCCATTTTTCTTTTGCGCAGTGTACATTTGATCAGCTATTCTACCGCTTGTTTTGACGCCTAAACCTGGACAAAACAGCAAAAATAAGATTAAGTTCGTTCTCCTCATCAGCGACGGCAATACGTTTGCAAAACACAGATGTTAAAGCAAGGTGAGAAATCCTACAGGAGAATTTTTAATTAAGAGATTTTGACTGGAGAAAACATTCCCATTTGTGCAATTCGTAAGCTCAAAGACCTTATCTCTAGTCAAAATCAGTATTTCCTTTCAAGAGATGTCATACCAAAATCATAAAGCATGATAAAAGTTTTGCTGGAGTAAATTAAAGTGATAATGAGTTATCTTGCGTAATTAACTATGTCTGGATAATTAGCTGTGTGCTTCAACAAATAATCCCATGGACTCATTTTCCATTGTCTAAAGCCCGGAAATTTCGGCATAATTTTCAACACAGTTACTGAGAAAATTAAGATTAACTCGACTAATTTGCATCTGGTAAGCTGTAACTAACTTTACTATAATAATTATTCTGTTAGTGAAGGTTAGGAAGGAAAATGCATAAAACTACAATTTTTATTAAAATAATGAAAGCCATTCATAAAACCAATATGTGAACTCTGTTAAAAGCTCTGTAAAATAATGTACTTCTGTTCAAACGTATATTATTTTACAGTGTTCTTAACATTTAATATTCTGTTACTTTGTTGTTTTTTGAGTTTCCGATAAAATGTGAAATATAAATGCTTCAAATAAAGCTTTTTTAGTATGCATAATAGGATACTGAGTATAAAATTTAGGAGTTTCTAAAAATTAAAAATTATTTTCGTTTTAAAAATAAAATTTTGAATAAGTTGTTGAATAGAACTAAACATTACTGGTAGATTTATCTGTGTATATTTTACAAAAAACTTTGAATTTTTGACTCAGTTCAAAAAATATTAAAACTTTAAAAGGTATTTTTCAATCTATCAATTATACATATAGCAATAACCCCCATGTTCTCGGCTTAGATATAATGCCCTAGATTAGGAAGAATAAGATTAGGAAGAATAGGGCTTTTTTCTGCTTTTTAGATTAAAGTAGGATATAACTTTTTCTGCTGTTTAGAACTAAGTAGGAATTAGTTCCTTTTCTGTTGTTTAGACTAAGTAGGAACTGGCTTTATTTTTTTTCTGTTTAAACATTTTTTTCCTTTTAAAATGAGAAGACATCTCTCGTTTCAAACTATTTAGACTAATGGTGGATATTCTTGAAGGGAGATCTTCGTGATCTATTGACGTCACGCACTTGAAACTACCGTGGTAATATTCTTCACTGTACATAATCTATAAGAATTTCTGTAATAGAAGTGCTTGAAAAATACTGTGCGGTAGGTTTTCTCCAGAGATAGTTTTTGGCATTGCAAAAGATAATCCCATTTCACTTTTAATAAGTGCAGTCTTTGTTATGGGAAGAGAACTTCATCTGAAATTTCACAATGAACGTGTCGTATAAATCGTAAATACTCAAAATCAAAACCTCGAGCTTAACGTGTAGAGACACTATGTTATTTCGAAGCAGGAGATGTAAAAAATGAGCAAAGCCTTCGCCGGGACTCGAACTACGGACCTCTCGAATACACGTCAAGCGTGCTGACCACTACATCACGAAGGAATGCTACGAAGGCGGGAGAAATAACTTATATATGCCCTCTTTTAAAGGGCGACTGGGGGTTTTAGGGACCAATCGCCAAATCCTGGGGCTGGAGAATCATCATCCACCACCTTTTTTCAGTTCGGGCGCCACTGGAGAGTGAGTCATTAGGATTTTTTATGCTGAGAGAGGTGAAAAATGAGCAATGGCCTCGCCGGGACTTGAACCATGGGCATGTCGAAT
Source organism: Stegodyphus mimosarum (assembly GCA_000611955.2). Classification (NCBI taxonomy): domain Eukaryota; kingdom Metazoa; phylum Arthropoda; class Arachnida; order Araneae; family Eresidae; genus Stegodyphus; species Stegodyphus mimosarum. The sequence goes on from KK121420.1 coordinate 605,602, forward strand.
ACGTGCTGACTACCACACCACGAAGGCATGCTAAGAAGGCGGGAGAAATACCTTATAAACTATCTTCTGGCATTCCTCAATCAAAGCATTCTATAACAAACTAAGGAAAATGACGGTTGATGGTTTAGATGATGATGACGGTTGATGGTTGACATTTGATGGTTTAGAAACTAAGCAAAGATTTTAAAGCTGGTAAAAAACTTCTTGAAGATACTTGTTCATTCAGGTAACGAGAAGCAGAAGTTAGAAATGGAATAAAATGTATCCTTTCCGGACATCACGAAATCTCTAAAGGAAAACGAGGTCCTAGCCCATCCAGAGTTCACTAAGAAATTTCAACCAGTCTTCAAATTTGTTTAATTGCAGTAAAATCATCTAATCGCATTATGATGTTTATTTGAAGCGTTAATTCTTTTATAAGGTATATTCTTCCTCCTTTCGGCATGCCTTCGTGGTGTAACAGTCAGCACACTCGGTGCGTATTCCAGCAGCCCAGGTTCGAGTCCCGACGAAGCCATTCCTCATTTTTCATCTTTCCTACTCCAAAAAAATTCTGATGACTCAACCGTGGCGAATGATGATGATTCGCCACCAGGATTTGGCGATTGGGTTCCCTAAACCCCAATCGCCCTTTAAAAGGGGGAAGTATATAAGATATTTCTTCATCCTTCTTAACATGCCTTCGTGGTGCACAATAGGTGGTATATAGTCAGCACAATAGGCGCGTATTCGATTCATGTCTCCTGTTTCGAAATAATCTAATGTCTCTACACTTTACGCTCTTTTTCTAACATTTTAACGCTCATTTAATTTTTAGAAAAACATTCCAGAACAATCGATTTTAATTGAAGATATTTAACTTTCGTAGTAGTATATAGAATAGTTCATACTGTGAAAACGAAAATCTGAATACTTCTTGCTGTCTCAACAAATTTATGAAAACATTCAATAGGTGTAGCAAGGAATAAAACAAAAATGTAAATGCTATAGAATAAATTTAAATTACTATAGGTTCGAAAATTTGACAAAACACTCTTCTGCATTTGCGAGAATGAAACTGACGAAAAGAAAACAGAATTCTACTTAAGAACAACTGAAAATTTTGAGTGACTAACTTCTGAATGCTTTGTTCTCTGCCCTTGGGAAACAAATTCTTGGATGGAGGTCGAGACTTTAAAGGAAAGAGAAGCTCCCATCCGTATGTCAAAAGTTTATTCTCCAGAAAATACAATGAATTTATGACGGCGGGTAAATTTTTCTCTCCAGTGCTAGTGCCTTCTTGTGGAAAAGAGTAACTGCAGACTTATGTGGCCAAAGATAGAGGGATAAAAATTGTCACTTGTTACTTTTTTTCAGCTAACCCTTGGATTCGGTGAAAATTTGTTCCCTTGTCATATTCTACCTGACAACTAGAATTATACTGAAAGTACATAGTGGTCAGAAAATGTTGAGCTCTTCTCTTTTTGTTTTCATATCTGTAGGTCGTCCGTTAAATTATTATCCATATTCTCTTATTTATTGCTACTTACTTCTACTTAAATTACTACTACTTACTGTTTATAACATTCTCTGTATTTTCATTAGTCACGCTTTAACCATTTTAAGGTTTTTTATTGGTGTGCTGGGGAAAGAATGGTCTTTATTTCCATCATCTCTTGAACTTATCAGGACTGAGTGTTCTGTGCATAGCCTTAGAAAACATGGTAAACTCTGTAATAGGGTCCTTATCCTCAAGTCTCAAGTCCTGAACTGGAACAGTGAGCTGATAAAATGTAGGCTTTGTTCTGGTGTAACTTCTGTGCTGGAGAATAACTGCACGTGAAAGGGATTTAAAATCCTCTTTTATTAAACCACTATTATTTACACACTTCCCAACTCGGGAGAGATACAGAAAATAAAAGACCGCACTTGGGCCTAACTTAACAATCAAATAAATTTAAACTAAATTTAAATAGAACTTAAATCAAACTTTGCTCACAGAGCGATTCGCGGAGTTTAGCCTCTCACTAAAAGGGTGCATAGCAAGATATACTAATACTAGCGCACTTCAATTTTGTTTCAATATGCAATCACGTAGTAAGCACTATGGCTTATAAATTTTAACTGCTAGCTGGTCAGGCGAACGTCGAGCAGACTGACCGTGATCTGAGACTAAAGCTCTC
>KK121420.1:607821-704490 GCA_000611955.2 Stegodyphus mimosarum
CTGAAAACGCCTTCTTCTGACGGGAAGTTGAAACAGAGAGGAGATAGAAAGATTTAAATTAAAATAAAACTTTGTTAGTTTAACTAAAACCTTACAAACTATTACATTGTATTTAAAGCTTAAATTAAACCGGAGCCCGCTTGAGCTATTTTTTATTTTTTGTGTGACATCCGAAACCCCAAATAAGTCAAGATCCAATTCTTTATTTTAATACTTACCATTTATTTAATAACTTATTAAGTATATTTTTAGTTATCTCCTTATATTTCATTAAATTTGAATATTAATTGTTTAATTATTCTAAATCATTACTTATTTAATTTTAATAATTAACTGTTTAATTATTAATTATTTTACAAGGCATTTTATTTCTTAGTCCAAAGGGGCTTTGTCCCTGAAAGACTATTGTTTTCGTTTTGCGATTTTGCGTCGGAAACATTAAAAGTCTGTATCACTTTTCAAACTGTTGCCACAAAATATTGCAGCCCTGTATTATATTTAAAGAAATTAAATAATGAAGAATGTGCATAAATGTATGTATGTTTCTCGTTAGTTCAAAGGGGCTTTGTCCCTTAAGGACTATTGTTTTTGTTTTGCGATTTTGCGTCGGAAACATTAAAAGTCTGTATCACTTTTCAAACTGTTGCCACAAAATATTGCAGCCCTGTATTATATTTTAGGAAATTAAATAATGAAGAATGTGCATAAATGTATGTATGTTTCTCGCATTGTGATAAAACGACGGTACCTAAAGCCATCGAATTTTGAATGCCATCATCCTGCCACGAATATAGGCATCTGGAAGCCCAAATTTGAAATTTGGAATTTGTTTTATGAACGATTTCATATTTTGTAAAACTTTAACGAATTTTTGATGAACAAACTCGAGGATTTCGAAGCGGGCCATGGCAACGTCGTACAGAAAAAAACATTTTTATCTGCAGCGCGTGAGACTGTGTGTAGGAAATTCTAAAGATAGGCTCAGTTTAAAAGTATTTTGCGATAGTGGTCTTTAACTGAATTTTGTGGTTTAAATGCGAAGAACGTGATATTCAATAAATAAAAGTAACATACAAAATGTTTTAAAAACGCCCCTTTGGACGTAATTTAAAATCTGAATCTTTCAGATTTTTTTTATTGTTTATTTATTTTTGTTCTGCTTTACTAAGTCTTCCATAGGGCTCCTGTACTTCTAATTTTAGAAATTAAGCTCTGGTTGAAATTATATGCTATTTAAATCACTAATATCAACTCACGGAAACCCACATTGAATACGCATCTAATGAAATCTGCCAGAATATCAAAGCAATTGATGGACTGCGCTCTCTCGATAATTCTCCAATTATCTCAAAAATTCTAAACATAGGTAGCCTATTCAAGACAAATGGCGGATGTTTTTAAAGCAGCTCATGCTACGATACACAAACTGTGCGTCGTGCTCATGACTACAGCTGTCTACGTTTTGAGCTAACCACCCACGGCCGTTGGATTTTGAGTTCTTAACTGAAATTTTAACTGCTAATTAAATGTTTTCGCAAAAATATCTAGAGCAAGTGAAACTAAATATCTGATGGCTTTAATTACTTTCTTCATTTATTTAATTTTATCTGTATCTCCTTAATAAATATGCAGTGTACCTTCGATTATCCAGGCTAATATCGGAGAAGGAAGTCACGAATAGTTAAAAAACGCGGATAATACAAAGTGTCGGTTTTCATACATACTGTTTGCATTTGTTTTTTAAAGAAAAAAGCAATCTTGTTTTAGGACGTTTAAATATTTGCCGAATTTTACTGCATGCTTTTGGAACTGCTATTTTATCGCATCATTGTATTCGAATCCCCTTTGGTTGACGAAGTCCAAAGAGTCTCAATAAGAGTTACAGCTATCTCGGAAATAGTGTAATTGTCAATATCTTCTTTGCTTGTAGTATTTTCAGTATGAATCTCTTTCTCTTCTACTTGAACTTGTAAGTTGTTCTTTACGCATTTTAGACAAAAAAAATTTAAATCAATTTTTAAAAGAATAGGAAGAAAATGCGTATGAAACAAGAAACTCTCAGTGATCCACCGAAAGGATGCCTTCAAGAATGCACTTCGAAAACAAATTATACTAGGTAATCGTTGAAACTAAACCTAAAGACGTAATTCAGGAGTTTCTAGAGCATGCTCAGACTTGCCCGTATTTGTTTTTTACACACTTTCACCCATAGCGTTGAATTTGCGTGCGTAGGCACAGGAATGCACAGATAGTCCGCAAACTGGATAATCCACACCAGTATAATCAAGAGTACACTGTAGAACCCGAAATATAGGTATATTTTAAATTTAATTATTCATCATTATTATTATTATAAATTTAATTATTTCTCTAAACCCAAAATATAGGCATATTTTTAAAGTTTTTATTCTTAATTTTTGTTTGTTAAACGAAGGTGTCAGATACTGATTTAATTAAAAAAATTTTAATGAATTGAACAGATTCAACACAGATTTTACGCCCACCAGCGGCGAGTGGTAAAGTCGCAGAGCACTGGTAGTTTTGTCCGAGGTTCGAAGCCCTCGAACAGGCTGGCTGCATGGTCGTTTTCCTAGTGTTCCCCATATTCAACGTGTATACAAACCAGTGTCCATGAGAAAAGGTTAGGTTACTCAATTATGGCAAAGCACACGGGGGCTATGTGCTTAAAGGGAGGGATGCCTTCGTGGACGGCTTTCTAAGGGAAACTGGCTCGTATACACGTTACACATGGGGAAAACCACGAAAACGCCCATGCAGCCAGCCCGTTCGCGGGATTCGAACCTTGGACCGAACTACCAGTGTTCAGCGTCTTTACCGTTCGGCCGCTGGTGGACCCCTGAGAAAAATCCTCCTGGAAGACATCCCTCCCCTTAGGCACATAGCCCTCGATGTTTTGCAGTAATCACATAAACCAAACAAAACTCAACAGAGAATCAAAGACTCAGAAGATTCGAGAAAATTTTGGATTCATCCCGCCTCTCTAATTTATAATTTGCATTGTAACTACACAATCAGGTGATCTTGTTCCAATGAGTAAATCTTCGAAGACTAGAAGATAGCCCGCACTGCAGTCTACACTACCAAAGACCTATTTTGTTAGCCTTCTCCTTGGAATTTTCTCATTGCTCTCCAAAATATTTTTATTCTCTCTTCAGGCTGCTCTACTCTGCTTTACGAAGCCGGAAACTTTAACATTCTTTATTGTCGTTTCCCTAAGATATTATGTAATTTTCATGCAACCTTTTAAAGCGATTCCATATTTAAAGGAAAAGTAAACAGGGAAAATCAACAATGCCGTCACCAGTATTCGAAGGCTAGACTAGCCGGACGTGCTTTCGATTACACAACTAAGCCACGCGGTGAAGAAGGAAAAATTCCTTACAGCTTAATGTCAGAATGATATAGCTTTATGAATTCCTTATGGGAACTCGGTTGTTTTAGAATATATTCAGCAATGAGTTAAAGATTTAATTCTTATCTTATAACAACAATTCCATCTATTGAAATCGATATGGAAACGTCATCCGCGGCAGCTTCAGAATTCGTATTAAAAGCAAATCCATGCTGAAGACTTTCTCTATTAATCTTACCATCTCTTTTAAGGCTCCTTTCAACCTGACGAAAGAACTGCAACTTCATTTCTCCTTTATTCACTGCTTTTATCACACAAATATTATTCCGAAACAAACGGAAATATTTCCCTCTCTACATCTCTAAAGATCTGAAGTCTTGGGCATGTGACAGTAATTAATAATTCACATTGCTTCCTAAGTCCAGAGATCGATAATAGCCTTCACTTTCCGCAATTTAATGGCAACAATTATAGTAATTATTATTATGGAGTTATGATCTAAACTTCATAATAGAAGTTGTTATCAAAATATACAGTATTTCCTTCCAATAACTACATAAAATTATTTATCAATTTCTATTTGGTTTCTTTGTTCTATTCTCTCTGTTCTGTTTATTTCTGTACTGTTCCTCTCAAACAAATTTTATTTTCGATAACTTTTTTCTTCAGAAATTAGATAATGCTGAGCAATTGTAAAGTTCTGTCCTGAATTTTACATTTCTTTCACTGGGATCTGCATTAGGAAATAATAAGGCACCTGCTCGCTTTGAAATCGTTGAGTTTGTTAATCAAACATTCGTTCAAGTTTTACAAAATATTAAATCTATACGTATAAAGAATAAAGTCTGTATGTTTGTTTGCTCTTTAATAACTCCGTCACTACTATAGCTATCGTCACCAAACATTCTATAATTCTTTTCTGGGCCCTGGAAAAGATCGTCGTCCACTTGTTTTCCAAAAAAAAATAGCTAAAATCAGAGATATTAATTAAAAGCTCGGAAAAACGATCATTTTCTCCCTCATCTTTCCGACTGGCAACAGTCTCGCAAGCTGGAGATGAAAATCTGCTTTATGTCGAAAGTTGTTGCCACTGCTCGCTTTCAAATCCTAGAGTTTGTTAGTAAAAAGTTTCTAAGTTTTACGACGAAATAAAAATAGCATTGCCAAACATTAAACACATTATTCCCGATTCCGAAAATACGGGGAAGCCATTTCGGTCATTCCCAATTTTGTACAACTTTAATCAGCCGAAATATTAATTAAAAACTCTGCAAGCGCTCATTTTCGCACTCATTTCACCCAGTGGCAACAGTCCGTGCGTTGGAGATAAAAATGCTTTATTTCGAAAAGTGTTGCTACTGCTCGCTTTCAAATCGTAGAATTCGTTAATCAAATATTTGTAAGTTTTACAAAATCTATACATATAAAGAAGAATGTCTGTTTGTTCGCGTTATTGATTTCTGATCAATTATGATCAATGTTTTGCCACATTTAATCGACTAAAATTGAATATAGGTGAAATATTGAATGAAAATTGAGCTTTTACGACCATTTGATTAGAAAAAGATCTTTAAAAACTGCGTGCCATTGTTGCTGATATAATGAGAAAGAATTAGCTTATTTTTCTGTTGAAATTTTGTATGAGGGTTCCATATCGCATCAAACTAAAAAATGTATGACTATGAATCATAGTTTTTGCATCGTTATTAGAGAAGGATTACAGCGGTATCGTTCTCTCTGTTGTTATATGCATTACTCTCAATCTAACTTAAATGGTATCGAGTACTTCCGCTAGTAAGTAATAAAACAAATTTAAAATTCAAGATTCGGGCTTCTAGGTGCCCATATTCAGGTGTAGGACTACGTTATTCAAAATTTGATGACTCTAGGTACCGTAGTTTTTTCGCAGTGCGAGAGACATACAAGCATTCCCGCAGATTCTTCATTATTAAATTTCTTTAAATATAACACAGAGCGATGATATTTAGTCCCTATAATTTGAAAGGTGATATGTCTTTTTTAGTGATTCAACGCAAAATGCCGTTTCCGTACTAATATCCCTTTCGGGTTCCTTTAGAGAAAAAAAGAATTACTACTGAGTAATGAAATCAATCATGTTCTGTCTGAGCATGTACAGAACACGCCACCACCAGGCGACTGCTGTCATATGACTGGAAAAATTACTTGAATTTTAATGCAGAACAACAAGGTATTGTTATTGAATAGCGTATGCTTAAAAATCGTATTTTAAGCCTCAATAATAGCACTTATCATCATAATACTATTAACAGTATAATATGGTAGTTGTACTAGTAGGGAGATTTAGAATTAAAACTAATGTCCACTTTTAGTAAATGAATGTTTCATTAGCAGAAAAGCAATTAGTTATTTTTAGGTTATTATTAGTTATTTTAATTAGTTATTTTAGGTTATTATTTTGGGTAAGCAATTAGTTATTTTTAGGACACGTGTTTGTTTCAGTAAACAATTTTCTAACGGAGCAGTATATATATTTATACATGGATGCATATGCAAGAGTCCGACCAATTTCACCATCAGGAATTAAATCGGGATGACACAATCAATATGCAGCTGTCCTTCTCACTTAATACTAATTTCAGTTTATTCACAAAGTTGTAACGCATTACACCTTTGATTTAAACTCATTATAATTCACCCTCATCACACTATTCATATTTTCTCGCAACGTTTTAGAGATGCAGTTAAACAGCGCTGACTTCTGTATAGATAGACAGTCATACTTCGGATAATGTTTCTACTAAAACTTGAATTATTTAGCTAATTATATATTTTCATATTCCGAATCATATCATGTAGGGTATTATTAATAAGGTAAACTGCGCTAAAAAACTGAAATGTTTCACATTTTGAATTACGTCCAAACGGGCGTTTTTTAGCGTTACCTTTATTTATTACATATCATGTTCTTCGCACTTAAACCATAAAATTCCATTCAACAGCAATATCGCAAAATAATTTTAAAATGAGTCTATCTTTAGAATTTCCGATACACAGTCTCGCGCGCTGAAGATAAAAATAGTTTCTATTTTCCATACAGTGTCTGCACGCTTTAGATAAAAGTGTGTTACCTTAGAGTGTTACCATTGCTCGCTTTTAAGTCGTTTGAGTTTGTTCATCAAAAATTCCTTAAAGTTTTACAAAATGTGAAATAGATAATAAAACAAGTTCCAAATTTGGGCTTCCAGATGCGCATATTCGGGTGGAAACGTACGTTATTCAAAACTGGATGGCTTTAGGTACCGTTGTATTATCAAATTTGGAGAAATATACATACATTTATGCAGATTCTTCGTTATTTAGTTTCTTTAAATATAATACAGCGCTGAAAGATTTTGTGGCAACAGTTTGAAAAGTGATTCAGACTTTTAATGTCTCCGACGCAAAATCGCAAAAGGAAAACAATAGTCCTTCAGGGACAAAGCCCCTTTGCACTAAAAAGGGAAAACATTTCTATATCTCCTATTCTACTGAGCCGATTGAGGAAATTCAAATTGCATTTTTCCTATCTCGAAAGCTTCTCTTGTAGGATATGTATTAGATTTATATATAGCTTTATTCTAAATAGGTATTTTGACACAAAATCCGACTTTTTCTGAAATAACAATTTTTTTTTTTCATATTTCGATTCTACAACTCAAATTATGCGTAGCTATTAAATTTTGTAATTTTTGGTCAGAAATTTATAGGCAAATTTAAAAATGTATATTGGTGAACATTTTCAGTTTGTGTCAAGATTAATTCGCTTGGCTGAATTCTTAATTTCTAGTGACCTACCTACTTTCCTTTTTTTTTCATTGATGCACGAGAGGAAATGAGATCCATCGTTCATTCTTTCAAATAATTTTAAAAATAAAAAATTCTCAAAGGTTTCATATTTTAAATTACGTCCAAAAGGCAGTTTTTAACATTTTGTGTGTTACATTTATTTAGTAAATATTATGTTCTCCGTAGTTATACCATAAAATTCAGTTCAACAGCAATATCGCAAATTAATTTGAAAATGAACATAGCTTTAGAATTTTCGATACAAAGTCTCGCACTCTCGAGATTAAAATGTGTTTTCCGTCAGTGTTGCCGTTGCTCGCTTTGAAATGGTCGAGTTTGTTAATTAAAATTCGTGAAGGTTTTACAAAATATGAAATAGATAATAAAACAAATTCCAAATTCCAAATTTTGGCTTCCAGATGCCCATATTCGGGTGAAAACGTTCAATATTCAAACTTTGATGGCTCTAGGTACCGTCGTTTTATCATAATGTGAGAAACATATATACATTTATGCAGATTCCTCATTATTTAATTTCATTAAATATAATACAGGGCTCTAATATTTGGTGGCAACAGTTTGAAAAGTGAACCGACATTTAAAGGAAACCAACGCAAAATGGCAAAACGAAACTCTTCTGGGCAAATTGCCCCTTTGGACTAATAAAGTGTGTAAACATATTTTCGTTATTATCGCTTATATTAAATACGCCAAATTTCAAAACGTGCCAAAATGTAAATTCACATATATCTTAGGAAACTTTGAACAAAAACTGTAATTTTTTGTGAGCTTACAAATACATCTACTTTAAGATAGTGGTAAAACTTTTATAGGTTATAATTCAAAATTATTTTCAAAACTTTTATAACGAAACTTTTAAAAAATCGATTAGTCATTTTCAACCACTAAAAAAGTCTTGCAGGGATTTATATTTATTTTAAATAACCAGTTAAATTTTATTTGAAGTTCCTTTCCTATAAGCCTTCATTCCCCTGACTGTCAATGCCAGAATATTTAAATATGGTAGCGCGCGTAAAGTAATGCAAATTCTACCAGCGGGAGAAAAGGTTTAAGTATCAAGTTCTAGAAAGAAAAGTTAGAGAGTGTGAGAAAACTCTGTGCGTGTAGTAGCGCGAGCTTCGGCTTAGCAGTTATTACTGGTCACACGTGGCGTAACAGCTATTATTTTGCTGCCACTAAATCTTCAACGCTCTATTAGGAAACAGGATAGTATGAGCCCTGTAGCTTAATTCTACTACTTGTGAATATCTTCAAATTTTGAGTTTAATTCTTACTGTTTCAGTTAACGCCCAAGCACAGGCGTAGTGTCTTAGCGTCGAGTTGACGCATTGTACATTTATAAAGAGTGTAATAAAAGGTAATTTTAACCCTTCTGTGCAGTCACTGCTCTTCCAGCTTTCACACAAAAGTTAGACAGGTAGAGGTTACAGTCTTTTCAATTCCTTGTTACCGAAATATGGTTCAGAATTTGTTTTTTATTTTTCCGTTTAATTCGTTTACTGTCGTGTTCTTCCTGAGATAAGAAAAGTCTTATCTCAATATGTCTACTTATAAAATTTCCTCAAAAACTAATTTTAGAACTTTAAACTATCATTAACGCTCGGTTAAATGTAATCTTTTAAATTAATTAATTATCCTTGAGATTTAATGCTTTTCGAAAAAACTAAAAAGAAGATTTGATCACGAAAAATAAACGTATAAAAGATTTCAAAAGATAAATAAAATATTTTTTGTCCCTGAAGGACTATTGTTTGCGTTTTGCGATTTTGCGTAGAAAACATTAAAAGTCTGTATAACTTTTCAAACTGTTGCCACAAAATATTGCAGCCCTGTATTATATTTAAAGAAATTGAATAATGAAGAATTGGCATAAATGTATATATGTTTCTCGCATTGTGATAAAACGACGGTACCTAAAGCCATCGAATTTTGAATGCCGTCATCCTGCTGCGAATAGAGGCATCTGGAAGCCCAAATTTGAAATTTGGAATTTGTTTTATGAGCGATTTCATATTTTGTAAAACTTTAACGAATTTTTGATTAACAGACTCGAGGATTTCAAAGCGGGCGATGGCAACGTTGTACAGAAAAAAAAACATCTTTATCTGCAGCTCGTGAGACTGTGTGTAGGAAATTCTAAAGATAGGCTCAGTTTAAAATAATTTTGCGATATTGTTCATTAAACTGGGTTATGGTTTAATTGCGAAGAACATGATATTCAATAAATAAAAGTAACATACAAAATGTTTAAAAAACACCCCTTTGGACGTTATTTAAAATCTGAAACCTTTCAGATTTTCTTTTTTTGTTACTTTTTACGTGTCATATGATCTGATGCAAAAAAAAACAACAATCCATTCCAAGCAAAAAGAAATCACTTACAAATATGATCTCTGAAAATGTATCATTTTACCTGCTTTTCTGCTATAGCACGCGTTAGTTTTCCTTATCTTTACCACACAGACAGTAAAAAACTGCCATCAAAATAAAAGAAATGAGGACGTCTAGACTCAGATATCAATAATGGTTTAACTTTCAAAGTGCGTTTATTTTAATCCAATTTAGTCCTTTCGTTTAGCTTTTTGACTTTCGAGCCAGATGCTACAACTCCTATGTGGGCAACAACACAGTTTTTCAACCGGAGGTCGGCATTTGCGTATTACAATGAATAACACATTTTCTTTGCCACCCGAATCAAAACATGTGAATCTTATTGCATTTGCTCTGTTGAATACTAATATGTATTAGGATTTCCTTGTTAATTACAAAAACACTTTTTGAGCCACATTGTTAAGTAATGTTTAATGAGCATATTTAAATGCAAAAGTTTATGTGTTTAACTAGCGAGCCCCAGTGTTTATGATCCTAAAAGGGGGTAGTTCATAATATATTTTCTAGTAATTATAATTCAGTGAGTATATGACCCCCGAAACATATCTGTTTCTTGCGACAATCATAAATAAGAAAACGAATATCTGAAAGAATTTAGATTTTTACGAAGCTTCAGAGGTTTTGTTAAGGTTTTTAATGTCCTCGTTGAGTTCGAAGTTTATCTTTCTGCTCTTGGGCTCATTCATGTTGACACAACTTTGCCTTTTTTAACTTAATAATTAAATATTACTTTCTGCTCACTTACACATCACTTTCTTCGCGCTTATAAAATTCATTAGCAAAATTACAATATGTTAAAAAAAAAACATATTTTTAGAATTCTCATTACAAAATTAAGTGCTGACATAACCCTTTTAGCCCAAAAGGGCTATTATTCTCGAACCTCATTTTTGGGTCGAATCAATTTTGTTGTCCGTTTCACTTTTCAAATATTTAGCCGCTGGCCTCGTCAGCTGGTTAAGAATATTTATCATAAAGAGAATAAAATATGTAATTTTTTTAATAAATCCAGCTAATGTAATTTCAGGGTACACCTCAAGATTAATAAAGAGATAAAAAACTGAGTTTATTTCTTTTAAATGGATCAGTTTGTTAATTAATAACAAGTATATTAAATTTAAAGAAAAATTAAATATCATATTTTCCATGTCATATAACTTTCGCCAAATGGCAACAGAGTCGGGCGCAGTTAAAAATATTTTATATCGAATTCGGATTGGTATGGTGCAATCGCCAGTGTACCTATGAACGGCACACTATTCCTATAAAAAAATTTGTTCTTCACGAATCATGTTGATTCAAAGCAATTACATTATGGTAAGTTCTTCAGTTTAAAAAATTGGATATTTCATAGGGCTTACATTGTAATGTTCCTCACTGATGTATTTCTTTTGATCACAATAAATATTATTAATCTATTATCCGAGTTGTGCATGTAATCTATTACGAACCCGTATGCACGCAATAATATATTTAGGAAAACCCTTTGTGCTCGTTATAAAAATTAAAACCCCAAAAGTTTAAATCTCATACGACAGAAACCGAGATATTTAATTCCAAAATTTGCAATTTTTGCAAAATAATTTATAATTTCTTACATTTGGTATTTTGGTATGATTAAAGACATTTTATACAAGTAATTTTCCAAATGTTAAAAATACATTACTGGTATTCTCATGTAGTTTTACTCTAATAATCATATACAAAATGATAATCTAATAATCATGCACAAAAATAATTAAATCAGAAATCTGTTTATTTTTAATAAATACAAATAATGTTTCTTGTTGCCGTATGTGCCGGCAGTGAAGCCCACCAGTATTTCAAAAATACAAGTTCCCTGTTACTTTGTAAATAAGATCTTTATTTTGAGAAAAAATTACATTGATTAATACTTTTGATTACTAATTTGCACACGGCGCAAAAAAAGGGGACAGTTCTATATCTCCCGTTCTACTAAGCAGATGGACGAAATTTAAATTGCGTTTTCCAAGTCTCGAAAGTGCGTCTCAGATATGTATTAGATTTATATATAGCATTGTTCTAATATACGTATTTGTATACAAAATCGGACGTTTTCTGAAATGACATGACAATTTTTTCCGTATTTTGATTCTACGACTCAAATCATGCCAAACTGCCAAGTTTTATAAAACTTGCAAGAGCAGTTTTCAAAAAAATTAGCTCTCAACATTTTAGCTTCTCCATGTTGATTGAATTTGGTATATATTTATTAATACCTCTTTTTTTATTAAACATTTCTGATACTTTATTTAATATTTCAAAATTCATGTTCATTCCAAATAAAATTCGCCCATTTTTATGATTTAATTTTTAAATTTGTTATTTTGAAATAATTTTTATAAATTATTCGAAAAACGTTTTGAATTATAACCTATAAAATTTGTGCCATCATCTTAAAGTAGATGTATTTCTAAGAACAGCCCAAGTACACGAAAATCCTCGTGGTAAGAAACGCAAGATTACGCCTGTCGTTGGCAACAGCCTTGAGGAGCTTACAGGTAACAGTGCCACTTAGCAGTTCCGCCGACAGGTTGGGTGAACAGTACCCTGGAGGGGGAGATAGGTCCAAGTGTTTTTTGCCGCTCTTTAAAAAAACTCCACACCAACTCTCCAGAGGACTTTCAGCTCGCCGTGTATTTAGAGCGCTCTCATGCCGTACGGACACTATACATTTACAAACATCCATGCCTTCTCCTGAATTCGAACCCGGGCCCTTCAGCACGGCAGTCAACGATGCTAACCACTATACCGGTTGGGCACGTCATAAGGCAAAAGTACGTGAATTGTGTTCACGCCTGTGAGAGAGCAGTAGCCAGTTAGAGAAGCTACATTTGCCCATGCGTGGATGTGAATACAGCTTTTCCACTCTGTTTCCCCGCTCAATAGGTTTCGCGTGTTCGCTCTGATTAGTCGACTCTTATACCATGTCGGCATAAAACTGAAAACTTCGAACTTAATGCCAAAACCCCTAAACCAGTTTTGTGACGTAGGAAGGTCTGGTTACCTAGCAACGAAGCACGGCTTAAACCCCTTATGACATTTAACACCGTCTGAACGGAGCTAAAGGAGACACATAGGTAAACATTTCAATGCGTATGCTGAATTTTGAGCAAGCAATGTATTCATTCTCTGCTCAGGAGTATCAAACATGGCAGAAATTCATATTAATCATATTTATTCTCAAAAGTCTGTTTTCTGAAATTTCTGTATATTCGTCAACGTGTAGTTGCCCAATTATCTTTTGCTAATATATTGGCACATTCATAGGATTAAGTAATGTCGTTGAATTTCGTTAATGACCGTCACCTTATGTCTCGCTTAATTATAGGATTGGAGTTGGTACATTGTGTAATTTTCCATCAGTGGATATTAACATATTATGGTTTTTATCTCGCTTGTTTACTTTAATAGAGATAGACCCACCATGTATCGAAAAATCCCCACACAATGGAATCCTTTCATTTTGGAATACAAAAGATGTGCATGGACTATCTATGGGCCTCATATACATTCAGAAGCCACAAATTTCTATAATGCTAGCATGTATCAAGTGGAGGAAAAGAAATAAGCCAATCGAAACTGAATTGCAATCGAGGGAGGATATAGCACCATTTCAAAAACGTTTGTCTCATCAATTGTGGTTTACACTGAAATTAAGGACGAAGTCGAAAAATTAGCATTATCATCTGAACGAAGAGGCACAGCGGACAGAAAGACCAATCAGGAGATTAAGTAAGGTGATGTACGGTAGCATATGCGCAGATATGCAGGTAGACGCAATGGGGGAGTGTCTGAGTAGTACAAAGCATGTTGCCGGTGTAAGATCAGTATTTCTGGCAAAGAGATTGCACGCCGTATAGCAGTTAAAATCACACAGAGTTGCTGCCTCAGCCAGAAATGGCGAATAATCAATCTGTTAGACGACATGGATGCTTTTAACCGAGGTCGAACCATTGGGAAGTTGGAGGAAGGCCTCAGTGTGACAAGTGTGGCTGCAGAGTTCGGAATTGCTCACGGCATCGTTTCACGACTTTGGAGACAATTTCAAACTACAGGAACAGCTATCCGGTGTTTAGTAGTGGTCGTCCACGAGGAACCACACCCGCAGATGACCGGTATATTGCCTTACAGGCCAGAAGAAACAGGCGGCAGACAGCGGGAGAAATCGCTAGACACACGACACAGGCGACTGGACGACCGATATCGTGTTTTACCGTGGCCAGAAGACTGCACGGTGGTGGTCTGTTTGCACGACGCCCTGTACGGTGTGTACCTCTAACGCCTGCCCATCGGAGAAGGCGTTCTCTGTGGTGCCGGGAACACCGGAATTGGAGAGACAATGAATGGGGACGAGTACTCTTTACAGATGAGAGCAGATTTAGTCTGAGTTGCGATTCTAGACACATACACATCTGGACAGAGCGGGGAACACGCAATAACCCCTTCAACATCATCAAAAGGGACTGTTTTGGAGGTCGCGGAGTTCTCGTTCGAGCAGACATAATGCTTGGTAGCCGGACCGACCTTCATATCTCCCAAGGAGGTTCGTCACCTGGGACTGCTATTGTAACGAGGTTCTTCTTCCTTACATGCGTCTTTTCACAAGGGCTATGGGTCCTCAGTTCCTCTTCATGGACGACAACGCTCCACCTCATCGCACAGTTACTGTCGAAGAGCTGTTGGAGAGTGAAGATATTGAACACATGGATTGGTCGGCAAGGTCTCTGGATCTAAATCCCGTCAAGCATGTACGGAACTTACTAGGGAGACCCGTGGCAGCACGTAACTTATCGCCAGTAACGATTCCGAAACTGCGATTGGTGCTACAAGAGGAACGAGCAGCAGTGTCTCAACAGCTCATTAACAACCACATATCCAGCATGCAGAAATGATGTGAAACCTGCCTAGCAGTCAGGGGAGATCATATCCCCTATTAAAGACCGGATGTTTCTTGCTGGACACCCATCACAGGGATGTTTCGGCCTTCAGTCGCTTTGCGCTCCATGCTATTTTTTCAATAAAGCTTCTTTTTATCCCTCTGATTTCTCTTTTAGTAAGTGTTGCTTACATCACTCATGTCCTTACGTATTGGGGATCTTACGGTATTAAATGTGTTGATTTGGAAAGCTTTTGTACAAAGTTATATTGAAAAAACCGTCTTGATCTTAATTTTTACACACCAGTGTACATTAAAGTAGACTGAAATTTCTCAGACTCTGGATCCTAGCTTCTCCAGCATACGTTTCGGATCCGTGAATTATCAGAATAAAATCTATTGTGGATACCATATGACTTCCTTGTACGGCCCATTAAATTATGCAGATTTTTTGCTACATTTCATTTAATCTTATTTCCTCGAATTATTCTAGCTTAATTAAACGGATGTCTCAAGTTAAAATTAAATTTCACCAGAGAATTAGTCCCCCGAATCCTCCTAATTTCTACAGAGATATATTTCTCATTCAATCAATCCATCTTTATTGTAAAAACCTCAAAACATTAAAAATCGTAAAAACCAGAAGACACTAAAACACCAAATAGAATTAAAAACCGGTTAAAAAAACAAATTTTACTGTTAAAATTAGAGTTTAAATTAATTAAAATTAAGCATAACAACAGATATTTCGATGCAACAAAACTTTTGGCACCTCTCAGCAAAAACACACTGAAGTTGGCGCAGAAACTGACTTAATTCACTATGCGACTAAGTTTCAAATGTAAACAAATAGCGGCGTCATTAGGCTTAGTGGAACTTTTAAATTGTTGGTGATGGCACAGCTATTGCATGCAGATTAACTAAAGGCATAAAATCCTTAACCGGAACATAACAATGAAATTCAATCATCTTTCAAAGCAAAAAATGCACACTTTCGCAACATATCAGAATAAAAAAACTTAGCTTACCGAGTCGGGTAACAGTGTAGGTATACACAGAGCCGGAACAAGGCTGAGGCAAGTGAGGCATTTGCCTCAAGTGAATAACTAGACGGGGCGCCAAATTAGCTACAAAAATTTAGAAATTCATTCTGAAAAAGATATTCTGATTCGACTTTATCAAATCAAGAAGCAGCAATAGAATTTGAATTCTTATAAATCCTCCAACTGAATTAAGCGAAGAATTTATAATACTAATTTTTCTCAAAAGTGCTGAGGTGTGTATATTGTATTATAGTATTTGTATTATATATTACATATTGTATTATATTATAGTATTTGGATATAACAGATGGCAACGATTAGATAACTCTTCAAGTGAGATAATTTTCGTGCACTCTGAGTTACAAAATGAATGAGATGTAACGCTGATAAGTGAATCTCGCTGTGGTAAACAAATATAGTGAATTTTAAGGAGTGCCTTTATTCTATTGTGACTTATGCACTATCGACGAAGTAGATTTAATTTAATCCAATAAGTTTAAATGAAATGCAAAATGCGTATAATTTAACATTCCGTCCAAGGAAGTCATATGGTGTACACATCAGATTTTTGTCTTTGATCCTCGCTTATAATCGGTTTTTTCTTTGGGTTCTTAACTCAACGTTCAGAACTTAACCTGAGCATTCTTTCTTCAAGCGCGTAATCTCCGTCTTAATTTCTCCAGCTCTGGAGTTCGTCAGGGAGTCTTTGTTTTACGAGCTCTTCCGCTGATTTTCAAAAATTTATTCTTTTTAACACTAAAGTCTTTTCTACCTGGAGGACCACATTATTTAAATCTTCTTATATTTTTCATTTAAATAAATCTTCCTCAAATCCACAAAAGTTCCTCCTCATATTATTGAAAAATCTATTAATTCTGCATGGAATGTTGGAAAAAAATTACAATCACAATCTCCAACACTGATAAATTCCAAGTCAATATTGTAGAGACATTAGGTTATTCCATTGCTGAGAGACGTGAAAAATGAGCAATGCCTTCACCGGGACTCAAACCTCGGACTTTTCGAATACGCACCTAGTGTGTTGACCAAGATGACATGCTGAGGTACCTTAAAATATAGACATAATTGTGGTCACTTAGCGTAGTTTCCTCAAAGCCTCTAAATTTAATGTTGCTGATATCTAAATCTGGTGACTATAAAGCCAAATCTGTCCATCTATTCCCATTGGAGTTGAAAAAGACCGTGAAAATTCTTCAGAATTCAATAATTTAAAATTTGCGCTCTCTTTGGGCAAAGACTGCACTTGGGCTTAAACTCAAAAGTCAGAAATGAAAACTGGCTAATGACTAACTAAGAGATTTAGCCGAAGTTACCACAATTCTAAAGTAGTTGACCCGTAATCTTAAACTTAGCTGGCGTAATCTTAAACTTAGCAGGCGAACTATCGGCATAATCTTAAACTTAGCCGGTACGTAATAATGCGGCCGAACGTATAGAGAGACATAGCCCAAAGACAGACGCGCGCTGCTCAGGATTCCTCATTTCTCTCTCTCAAAGTCGGTTTAACTTTCCTTTAAATTATCTCTTCCTCATTTGCAGTCAATGCGTTTCTAAAACTTCCTTCTGTTAGGTAGTTGTAAGTTGAAACGAGAAAAGATAGGATAGGTTCACTAAATTAAAATAACTGTTATAAAATTAAAATATACTTTACATCACAAAATATTAAAA
The DNA here is from genome assembly GCA_000611955.2 of Stegodyphus mimosarum. Classification (NCBI taxonomy): domain Eukaryota; kingdom Metazoa; phylum Arthropoda; class Arachnida; order Araneae; family Eresidae; genus Stegodyphus; species Stegodyphus mimosarum. The sequence goes on from KK121420.1 coordinate 625,046, forward strand.
AAAAGCCCCTTTGGGAGTAAAGTAAAATCTAAAATCTTTTAGATTTTTTTAAGAATAATAATGTTGTAAAAAGATGGATGTCTTAAAAAATAATAAATAATTTTGTTTAAGATACAGTACTGAAAAGTTATTAATAAGCACAAAATAACGTTTTTGCGATTTGGCAACCATAAAGAGCACAAAAAAAGACAAAAATATTCAAGGAGACGGATATGAGGCCAAAAACAAAAGAAAAAAGTTCGACGAGACGAACGTGAGGCCGAAAAGAAAAAAAAAAATCTGAACGGTTTCAGACTTTAAATTACGTCTAAAGGGGCGTTTTTTAAACATTTTGTATGTTACTTTTATTTATTCAATATCATGTTCTTCGCATTTAAATCATAAAATTCAGTTAAAGAACAATATCGCAAAATAATTTTAAACTGAGCCTATCTTAATAATTTTCTACACACAGTTTCACGCGCTGCAGATAAAAATGTTTTTTTCTGTACATGGCCCGCTTTGAAATCCTCGAGTTTGTTAATCAAAAATTCGTTAAAGTTTTACAAAATATGAAATCATCCATAAAACAAATTCCAAATTCAAATTTGGGCTTCCAGATGCCTATATTCGCAGTAGGATGACGACATTCAAAATTCGATGGCTTTAGGTACGGTCGTTTTACCACAATGCGAGAAACATACATACATTTATGCACATTCCTCACTATTTAATTTCTTTAAATATAATACAGGGCTGCAATATTTTGTGGCAACAGTTTGAAAAGTGATACAGACTTTTAATGTTTCCGACGCAAAATCGCAAAACGAAAACAATAGTCCTTCAGGGACAAAGCCCCTTTGGACTAAAAATAGACAAAAGAAATTCAATGAATGAGGCATGAGGAAAGAACCAGAAGAAACATTTTAAGGTAATTATTACCACAATGACTTGAAAAAAGCTATAATGTAAACTTACATCTCTTTTTGGATCGAAGCTCTCTAATATTTATCGATGTATTCTCATTCAGCAGCTGAAATATATTTCAGTAAACCAATATTTAATTGCAGCTGTTGTCACTTTTGAAAATACGTACAGAACATATCTTCGAACCCTAAAGTTGAAAAAGACGCTTAACGACCTTTAAAGAAATCATTCTTTTGTCTTCTGTTCTTTACCACATTCGGATGAAACTGCGAAAACAAAACCGTTTGCTATTGGCATATTCTTTACATTTACTCGTTGGATGGTCTGTAATTTCAAACTCATCGGAAAGTTTCTATTGAGCTCAGCAGTTTTGTAATATGTTTTAAAGATGTTAGAAGGATAGTTTTCTCTAAATTCTATAGAAGAAAGTTCTGAAAACAATTTTTTTTCCAACACATCGATTCTGAATTTGATGCAAAAGGGAAGGAAACAAGGGTGAGCAGTTAAGAAAGTATTTAGCCCTTAATAAATTTAATGTAGTTAGAAGGTGGTAGTTGTGTCGTAAAAATACATCAAAACTTTTGAGAAACTGTGTGTGTTTATTTCCTTCTCGTACAAAGTAAAGGAAATACTGCAATCGCCAAAAATTTCGGGTAACATATTTCAACTCAAACCTCCATTTCGACTCCTCTCGAATCCATCTTAACAATGCTTTTTGAGTGACATCTATACGTGGGGACAGGGTTAAAGGACTCTTTTTCCCAAAACGGATTGTAAAATGGATTTAAAATGGATTCAGACGAGATTTCTTCGTGACATCTGTATGTACATACATATGTAAGTATGTATCTCGCACAACGCAATAACGAGTAGCCTCAGAACGTTGAAATTTCGTATATAAGACTGCTATAACATGTAGATGTGCACCTCTCTTTCTACTTGCGACCGGCCGCACCAAACGTGTTACAAAATGTCCAGGCGCGGTAGGATAGCTTCCCCGCAAAGCAGGTTTAGGGTTGCCAGAAAATAGCGTGGTCAGGCAGGGTTGCCACATTTGGCGAGAAATCGCTCATTTAGCGACATAGTGTAGACGCATGGAGAACCTTCTGGAACGAATTCTTATTGGTTTAGCGCAGAATGTTCTCGAACACAAGCCAAGTGCTATATAAACCCTGCTGGTACACGGAGAGTTAGCATTTCGTCTAGCAAGCTGATAGTCAGGCAGTGAGAGAGTGTCTAGCTGGTCGTCGACTGCATCAAGAGAGTTTCTTAGTGTATCGCGAGATAGTGCATTGTCGAGTTTCATCTTAGAGTGTGTTGAGCTCCGAGAAGGACCGAACCGAGTTGGTAATTGTACTCTAGTGTATAGTCGACTGCAGCGCTAGTTTGTAGTGTGGAAAATCTCGAGAGTACGTGAAGTTCCGAGAACGACCGAGCAGAGTCGGGAGCCATACTCTGGTGCTTTGCCGTGAAGCTGTCTTCACCGTTACAGCCTGATAGTCTGAAGGCTGCGCGCCGATTGTTCCAGCTTGTTTGCAGTAGTTCTTCGACGACTGTAAAAGTGTGATTTTGGAGCTGTCTTGAAAAATACTGGCCAATAAAGTGTGTTTCGATAGTTCATCAAGTGTCGTTGTCGTTATTCACTCCTAATCCACGAACCCCTTAAGGTACGTAAAAATAAGAAGAAAAGAGAAAAACGTAACAATATATATGTAAATATACATGTCTACTCTGTTACTCGTCTCGGTGAGCTCAGATTTTTTATTCCTATATGTCGGTAAATTGTGCCTTTTTTGCTTTAAAAGAGATTGAATTATGTTGTTCTTATGTTCCGGTTAAGTTTTTATGACTTTAGTTAATCTGCTTTCAATACCATATTTCGATTTCACGACTCAAGTCATGCCAAAATTCCAAGTTTTGTGAAACCCGTAAGCGTAGTTTTTGAATTTTGTATATATTTATTATTCTCTCTCTCTCTCTCTCTTTTTTTTTTTTTTTTTTTTTTTTAATTTTTTTTTTTTTTTTTTTTCCCATTATTCTTTAACACGAAGTTTAGGTTCATTTCAAATAACATTCGCTCATTTTTTATGTCTTATTTCTTAAATTTGTATTTTTAAATAATTTTCATAAATTTTTCGAAAAAAATTTTGAATTATAAGCTATACAATTTTTATCATCACCTTAAAGTAGATGTATTTCTAGGCACACCTGCAAAAAATTAGAGTTTTCTTTTTTTCCAAAACTTTCTAAGATATACGTGAATTTACATGTTAGCGCGTTTTGAAATTTGGCATATTTCTTAAAAGCGATAATAACGCCAAATGCAATTTACGCACTTTGTTAAAATTATTTAAAAGTATGAAAAATTAACGTTTTTTCGCTCGTGTACAATGAAAAAAAAAGAGGAAAGGGAAACAGGTTGCTATAGATTAAAAAGTTCGCTAAGTGAAATTTTCTTGGGGCAAACAGAAAAAAATGCGCCAAGATAAATTTTTAAATTTCTCACCAAAAATTACAAAATTTAATATCGAGGCATAATTTGAGCCGTAGAATTGAAATATGGAAAAAAATTGGTATGTTATTTCAGAAAATATCCGATTTTGTGTCCAAATACCTATGTTAGAATAATTCACTATAAATTATAATAAGAAAACTCTCCATATAACATCTCCAAGCAACGGAAATTCAATTTAAAAAACATCATTGAAAAGGTATTTTTCAGAATTTAAAAAAATTAAAAGATTTTTCAGTCCTCCTTGCTTTAAACACAGTTAAGGAAAAACTTAAAAGGCAAAAATGCCAAAATTAAAAGTAAAACTTATTTAAGTATTGCAAAAGCAGTTATTGTTGTTGATAGCAGATTATTCGACTTATCAAGGGGATAAACCATTCTACCATCAATTAACAGAAACTAAAATAAGAGAGAGTGTTTCATCTTACTTCCAAGTAAGCATCAAATTATTTGCTAGATTCAAATTGATACTCAATCAAAATAAAGATATTAGTCCACTAAACCAAAAGAATCCTGTTAAAAAGCAAATAATCTTGAAAATTAAAATTTTTCACTAAGAACACAATTAATCTGAACGAGATGCTTACTTTAGAAGACATATCCCCTACACGCTCTTTTCATTTCAAATACAAAAGTAAAAAAAGTAGATTAAATCTAATATATATCCTAAGTCGCCCTTTCGAGACATTGAAAAGGAAGTTTGAATTTCGTCAATCAGCCCTGCAGAACGGGAGATTTAGAACTGTCCCCTCCTTTTTCCCAGGAATGCACATCTTTTACATGTGTTTCTGTCATCTCACGTTATCTAAAGGTTATATTTCCATGCACAAGTTTTGCACAAATGCTTCCTTATCCTTCGCAGATGGTCATGGTATGCAATTAAATGACCCCATCTAATATAAATTTTTCCTGCACAATATTCATATCTAATGCTGTTACTTGGTATACCCAAGTTTGAAATTTTACAACCGTGTCGTGAAGATAACATGCAAATAAAATTTCTAGTAGAAAAACTGTCGTTCTTAAAGCTATAAACTCTCATCTGTGAAGAATGTGATCTCGATATAACGCATTTAGATCACTTTAAGTTGGATAATTTGAACGAAATTTTGATTTATACCAGCTTTTCATACGAGTACTGCGAGCAGTACATGAAAGCATACTGTGTGTACCTTTTGTACGGCAACAAAGCTAGTTGGGCAGAAAGGTTTGTTTGCATCAGCCATGTTGTATGGCTAGCTTAGTTTATATCTCTTTTCGTATCACTATTTTCGTATCTGTAACTCATGTAATTAAATTAAGACAAAGGAAATACCGTCTATATGCTGAGGAAAGTAAGTTATTTAGTGAAACATTTAAAGTGACGTATCATAAGCCGTAGCGAAAAGTTCAGTTTTACGGGAAACCATAAAGGCTGTATCACAGCTAAAAGATTCGGAAATACTATTTTAAAAATTATACATAGCTACTCAGTACTCCCATGAAGTAAATAAATGTATATAATAAATCTTCATGAGTCCGCGTATACAGATATTTAATTTTTAATAGACCAAAGGGATGTTAGCCCAGAATGGCTCTTAGTCTGGAAACGGGATTTTGCGTCGTATCACTATAAACGGCCGTATCAATTTTCAGATTGTTGCCACCAAATACACTCATGTCCAAAATTATGTTTACATGCATAAATTCACGGATTTCTCAGAGACTATGACTTATAATTTAATGAATTTTCGTGGAATCATACATAACATGATGACACATAAATGCAAAAGAAAAAATTGAAGATCACCTCATATGATATAAAATTGTAGCATGAAACAATAAAAATGGTAATAAAGTGTGACAAAGAGAGTTAAGAAAAGGAATGATTCAGAAAAAGAATTAAGTCTTACGAATTTAATATGGAATATGATCTCCCCTGACTTTTACACACATATCACAGCGTGTTTTAAGGCTGGAATTAACGTTGTTAACCACAGTTTGGAGAATTAATCTCCACTCTTCCAGCAATGCCGTCTTCAGAGCATTTACATCTCTAGAAGGTGGACGTATACGTGCAATTGCTCTTCCAAGGTAGTCCCATAAGTTCTCTATCCGGTTAAGGTCAGGAGAGTTTGATGGCCAAGGTATTCGCTTAATATCTTCACTTTCAAGGAATTCATCAACGAGGTTTGCTCGATGTAGACGGGCATTATCATCCATAAATAAAAAGTCAGGTCCATATGCACCCCTGAAAAGTCTTACATAAGGATCTAAGACCTAATCCCGATATATCTGGCCTGTCACAGATCCGCTGCTGAACACGTGTAGGGGCGTACGTCCATCGATCATTATTCCACCCCTTACCATCACACCTCCACTACCGAAACGGTCACGTTCCACAATGTTCGAGGGATTATTTCGTGTTCCTGACTCCCTCCAGATGTAAACACGTTCAGAATCACCAGTTAAACTAAACCGCGACTCATCAATAAAGAGAACATGGGACCATTGATGTTCAGTCCAGTTTTGATGTTCTTTACACCAATTAAAGCGATCCCTCTTTTTCTGTGAAGACAGTAAAACACATACCCTTGGCTTTCTGGCATAAAGGCCTTTTTCATTAAGCCTTCTGTATATTGTTTGCCGTGATGCAACAGTTCCAGTGGCGGCTGCAAGCTCTGAACTTAACTGGCGAGCAGTAGCCTTTCTGTTACGACGGGCAGTTAATGCCAGATACCGATCTTCAGAAGCAGTTGTCATTCGTTTCCGACCTTGTCCAGGCCTCCTTACAACACTTCCATCATTTTGAAACTGTTTCCATAGCTTAGAGACTGTCTGTCTTGAAATATTCAGACATGTGGCTGTTTCCATGATTGACTGCCCTGCTTCTAAACGGCCGATAATTCGCCACTTTACAGATTCTTCCAAATGATACTTCGAAGCCATAACAAACCGCTTTGAGTCCCTACACACTGAAATCAAACGCTATGTTGCAGAAATTCACTCAAATATTCAGTTTGCGCAAAGCGCTTGATTCACCCTTGGATGACGTAACGCCTAGATTTGCATATCACAAACCGTTTGATTACTTTTGATTAGATAATGCTAATTAGTCTTGGTTTTCACACATTCCCTGCAAACACGGATCACATTGATTCGATATTTCATTGAATATCATCATTTTTGGGTATGTAAAGATAATTTTGGACATGAGTGTATCATCCTACACACGTAGTCCTACACACGAATATGGGCATCTGGAAGCCCGAAAATTGAATTTGGAATTTGTTTATTATCTATTCATATTTTGTAAAACTGTAACGATTTTCTGATCAAGAAACTCAAAGATTTCAAAGCGAGAATTGGCAACACACTATACGGAATAAAATATTTTTATCTCCAGCCCACGAAAGTGTCTATCGGAAATTTTAAATATATTTAGGCTGTTTCTAAATATATTTAGCCCAAATCTTATAAGGTATTTATCCCGCCTTCTTAGAATGCCTTCATGGTGTAATGGTCAGCACACTAGGCGTGTATTCGAGAGGTCCGTGGTTCGAGTCCCGGCTAGGGCATTGCTCATTTTTCATCTCTCCTGCTTTCCAAAAAATACCTAATGTCTCTATAGTGGCACCCGAACAAAAGACGGTGATGGATGAGGATTCTTCACCACCAGGATTTGGCGATCGGGTTCCCTAATCCCCTGTCTCCCTTTAAAAGTGAGAGTATGTAAAGTATTTCTCCCGCCTTCTTGCCATGCTTTCGTGGTGTAGTGGTCAGCACGATCGGCGCGTATCTAAGAGGTCCATGGTTTGAGTCCCGGCGAGAGCATTGCTCATTTTTTTCCCTCCTGCTTTCAAAAAATATCTAATGGTTCTACAATCTCTCGAAACCTGTATGTATGTGTACAGGAAAGAAACGCCTCTATGGGCGCAATATAAAATGTGAAAGCTTTAAGACTTTTTCTTTATGCATACATTTGTGTGCACTACATTTTGCACTTTACGTTCCTTTCGCTACGTTTCAATTTATATAATCTATGCATAAATTCCATGACAAGGTTTTTAATGCTCGTTTTCAGAAATATTATTTGCGTAATTATTTGACATGCTATGTAAATATTAAATTTTTCCTCATCTGGGACTGGCTTTTAACATAGCGTGATTTTTATGATGAGAGTATAATTATAGCTCAACCCACACAGTAAAAGAAGAGCATTTCTATTGCAATATTATTTGGTAAATGTAGAAACTATAATTACAGCAACCAGATGGCGCTATGCGTCTGACTTCTTTTTGAGTTAAAATTAATTGCGATTGAGACTGCGACGAATGGTGAATTCTGAAATGTTAAGTGCGAACTCTATATGTAACTGTAATTATTTATAAGTGTTTTTTTTCGTCGTGTATTGTCTGTGTCGTCAATAAAATTGGATAGAATATTATACTGAATTGATCTCGTCTGACAGGTAAGAAGTTTGATTATTTTATTTGTTCAAATGTTGAACTAGAATTCTAAAGCGAAAGCGAATTTTAGATGTAAGTTATATCAGTAAAGAACTTCCAAACTCTTTTAATTCTTTTATTATAATGTAAATCATATTACTAACATATTCTGTAAAATTCCTTCGAGAAATGTGACATTATAGGATCTGCGGAACGTGGATCTGAGTTTTGTATAAATGTGTAAAAATAAACTGAATAAATATGTTGAAAAACTGAAGTTATGGCTGTTATTGAAACTTCAGAATTCAAACTTCAGAATATCGAACTGGAAATATTCATATGACATAACAGATTTGGGAAATATAAAGGCATAATTATTTTCTAACTAATTAATAACTTATCGAGAATCCAGACTTTGAAATATTAATTAACTTTAGATGAGAGAACAGTTTGGCATGTTAATTAGTTTTTAGAAAAAAGAATAAATTTAAATTGCGTCTCTTAGAGATTGAAGAATCCATACTTTCTGTAAAGATCTTAATCTTTTCTACTTCTCATGAATTTATGACTGGCTGATGAGATTTCCTTTTTTTCTGCATTCCTTATGAAAGGATTATCAATTTAAATATGAAACGAAAAATATTTCCTAATCGAGTCAGTCAGAGGAATTCGCAATTAAAATGCTGAAATAAAGAGCAATTAAATAAGTAAATAAAATAGCAGCTAGGAAAAAAACTCAAATTTAATCTAGCGTCAGATTTTACTCCTTACCTTATTGCTATTATCGTGAGAAAAAGATTATACCGAATCTAAAACTTTCTGTAAGTATTTTGAAAAAAAAGTGAAAATAGTTTTCATTTGAAAGTATGTAAGCAGAAATGTTACAAAAAAATTAAAGTCATTTAATTATGAGAGACATATTATTTTTTAATTTTCATTACCAAGAAGAGAAGATGTCCGAGTTAATGTACAGACGTTGAATTTCCTTTAGTTCTATAAGGTACTTCTCCCATATTGTTAGCAGGCCTTCGTGGTGTAATGGTCAGCACACTCGGCGCGTATTCCAGAGATTCGAGGTTAAAGTCCAGAGGAGGCCACTGCACAGGTTTAATGTTCCTTGCTTCAAAAAAAAAATTCTAATGACTCTACAATGGCGCCCAAACTAAAAAAAGGTGGTGGATGACGATTCTCCACCACCAGGATTTGGCAATTGGATCCCCTAATCCCCAGTCGCCGTTTAAAAAGGGAGAGTATATAAAGATACTTCTCCCGCTTTCTTAGCATGCCTTCGTGGTGTAATGGTCAGCACACTCGGCGCGCATTCGAGAGGTCCAAGGTTCGAGTCTCGGCGAAGGCATTGCTCATTTTTCACATCTCCCGCTTTCAAAATAAGCTAATGACTCTACAGTTCAATTAACCAATTACTCAAATTTTTTGTTATCTTTTCTGAATTCCTCAAATTCCCTTTGCATTTCCTCGCCAGGATACAAATTTAAAATTAATTGGAGTTGCTTCATCAAGAATTCGTTAAAGTTTTACAAAATATGAAATCGATAATAAAACAAATTCCAAATTTCAAAGTTGAGCTTACAGATGCTCATATTCGGGTGGAAATGTTGAATATTCAAAATTGGATGGCTCTAGGTACCGTTGTTTTATCCCAACGCGAGAAACATATGTACATTTATGCAGATTCTTCCTTATTTAATTTCTTTAAAAATAATACAGGGCGATAATAATTGGTGGCAACAATTTGAAAAGTGAAACAACGCTTTTATTGAATCAACGCAAAATACCCAAACGAAATTAGTAGTCCTTCTAGGCAAATTACCCCTTTGGACTAATAAAAGAGTTAGACGTATGATTGTGTATCTTATTTTTTAGAGCTCAGTAAAAGATGATATTTGATAAGTCGCAACAAATTTTCTCAAAAGAAACACATCTCAACTTCCTCTCCTTTTACAGAACCAATGCATTCCAAAATTAACTCGAATTTAACCAATAAGCAGTAAAGTAGTTCGGTCCAGAATGCATAATGGCAGACCGCACATTCAGTTGAACAATGTTAAACGAATTACGCACACTGCGCATGCCCAGAAGAAAATCTGGCGCAATTACGACTTTGGCGTGGTTGATGTTCTGTTATCTGGACGTAAACAGTTCGGGATTTTAAAACTTGTTAGGTTGTACGTTGCTTCATTACTTAGGTGTAAATATCGATTGTAAACTCCCCAAATTTTCGTTTACAAAGGAATACAAAACGGGAAACATTACATGATGTTGTTTACTGATTGTACTTCTGAAGAATAAAAGCAATCGATTATCGACCATGCGTTCCATTCATAAATACTTTAACAACTTACAGAATATATCTAGTTTAAACTACTGAATTAAAGTCAAAGTTATTGTTACAAATACCTGGTAATAAATGTAATGTTTATGAACAAAATAAACCAAAATGAAATGAAACAGAAGCCAGTGTGCAATCAGCACAAAAAAAAAGTGTCCATAGTATTGTAATCGTAAAGAATCGCTAAGGCCTACATGACGAACAGGCTTCTGTAGGTTTGTTTATTTTTACTCGCCAGTATTTTCTCCCACGCCAACGGTACACTATTGAGCATGCGCAGTAAGCAAAATTCTTTAACATTGATCAACTCAATGTGCGGTTTGCCATTACACGTCCCTCCTGCTGACTTCTTGAGTAAAGTTTGAAGACATCAATATTAGTCTTGATTAGGATATGTAGACTGAGGTTAGATGCGTACTTGATAAGTCGTGAGTTCGAATTTCTGTTTAGGTAAAAGTTTATAATCTCTGCTCGAGTTAGATTTAAATTGTTGAATTTATTACCATTATGAAAGGAAGCTTTGTTTTTTAAACCAGGTCCATGTTGACTGGCAAATTATGATTGTATATTTTAACATCTCACAAATGCCAGTTAGAATAAATTTAAAGTGATTTTACTTCGTTTTCAGTTTACTTAGCATTGGACATTCCGGTGGTGGTAATTCACTTTCTAGAACATATGTAACACCACCGTGTTTTGATTGAATTTGAGTTAGGTAAGTTATTTGTACTGACAGCAAGTGTTATATAATTACTACGTTACTATAAATCGTTCAGGCTAGTAATGCATTGGAAAGTAAAGTCTGCACATACCCCATCCGTGTTTAATTTGGAAGCACAAAGAACGGAGATCAGCAAACTGGCAGTAAACCGTTACGTAGGAGGAGAGTTGAGGCTCGGGGGGCTCAGGCAGCTGAGAAGGAAATGCCGAAAAGGGATGGTCAGCCGTGGAAAGCAACCTCATCGATCAGCGGATGTGGAGGGAAAGCATTGATTCATCAGAAAGAATGCGGGAATTGTTTCTAGTTATTTCTTTAATTTCTTTAGAAAATGTTTGGTACATTTTCAGTCTCTACGAGGTAAACAAGAATTCGTTTCGTGCTTTTCTTGCACTAAAATTTTAAATGTATATTAGAGATGCATTTGAAGCAATGATTTTTTCATATATATTCAGAAATTAAGATGTTGTTTAAAATGATAATAGTAATAACAATAAAATTATTATAAAAAATGTCTGAAAGCCTTTTTCAGATTTCACATTACGCCCAAAGGGGCGTTTTTTTAACGTGTTCTGTGTTACCTTTATTTATTAAATATCATGTTCTTCGCCCTTAAACCATAAATTTCAGTTCAATAGCAAATCGCAAAATAATTTTAAAATTAGCATATCTGAAGAATTTCCGATGCACACTCTCGCGCGCTGGAGATAAAAATAGTTTCTATTTTCCATACACTGTTGCCATTGCTCGCTTTTAAATCGTTGAGTTTGTTAACCAAAAATTCGTTGAAGTTTTACAAACTATGAAATAGATAATAAAATCCAAATTTGGGCTTCCAGATGCCCATATTCGGGAGGAAACGTACCTTATTTAAAATTCAATGCCTCTAGATACCGTTGTTTTATCACTATGCGAGAAACATACATACATTGATGCACATTCTTCATTATTTAATTTCTTTAAATATAATACAGGGCTCCAATATTTGATGGCAACAATTTGAAAAGTGAACCGACATTTATAGTGTACCAACGCAAAATGCCAAAACTAGATTAATAGTCCTGCGGGGCAAATTGTCGCTTTGAACTAACAGCCCTTTTCCGAGTATAATAATTTTTAAAAATCTAAAATAGTTGTTTTTGATATTACGTGTAATTTGTTTCTATAGCAACAGAGTACAGAAGTGTCAGCTGCCAAATCTCAAAAGACAAAAAAATATATGTTATGTACATACGAATAATAAAATGAGCATAACGCTATGTATTTGTGCAAACCGAAATTACTGTCTTGCCAAACCAGTATTTTATGAGCTCGAGGCAGAATTTTGATTTTCACTTTCTTTCTTATTGTTTCGGATCAGTTTTGCCTAGGAACACATTATTCATGCTTTACTCTCCCTTAAATCGTCTAATAAATCCTAAAACGCGTTTACATTCTTAGTACAAATTATCAAAATTTGAAATGAACTAAACTGACGCATTTTCTTTAAGATAAAATTTATCAAAACACATCTGCATTATCATATATGTTTAAGGGATTAGAAAATGAACTAATATAATTTCGAGAAATAATCTATTTTGTAATCATTATAACATTCTTTTTAGCATTTTTCTATTGCATCTAAAATATGAAGTTTCCTAAAATGTTGAATGTGCGACGATTTAAGTGAAGTAATTTAAAATCGTACGTTATTATGCTTTTAAATTAAATTAGATATTTACTCTTTATTTTAGACTACTTTAAAGTAACAGACTATAAAAAAAGGTAATTTAAATTACATATGGAAATAAAGAAATAATAATAATCTACTTCAAAAAGAATACCAAACTTATTATCTCTTCAATAATTTGTAGTAGACTAATATCCCAAGTTAAGAAGTAAGTCATTTAAAATAAACTAACTGCACTTTCATAGTATGGAAATTTTGATCATGTGAAAGCTTTGAGTAAAAATATGGGAAATTAGTGGTCTTATACTCCCCATAGAGAATAAAATATTTCCCATGTCATCATTAACTTTCGATATGAGTTAGGTTTACTAATAGAAGTAGTTAATACAAAATCTAAAAATCTGATGTGTAAACTACATTACATCCCTGTACGGAGTATTAAATTATACACATCTGTTACTACATTTTCATTTAAACTTATTTCCATGTATTTCATAGGTATATTTTTCATTCAGTTAATTCAGTTCTCACTTCGCAGCAAAAGCAAAAATACATGAAACCTCAAAATATCTTCGTTAAAAAATTGTAAAATAGAGAAAAACACAAAACATCAAATGCAATTAAAAATAATTTAAAAAAATATTTACAATTAAAATTAGAGTTTCAAAGCAAAAATAAGAATTTCAGGCTGCGGGAAGGAAGACAGATTATTCGCTGCACAAAACTGAAATATACTTTTGGTGCGAATGCGCAAAAAGACCCTGACTTTGGTGAACAAACTGACTTAATTCACAATTCTACTAAGAGTTTGAAATGTAAAAAAATAGTGGCCTCGTTAGGCTCACTACCATTTAAACAACTTTTGAATTGTTGAAAACTTCGCGACAAGGCAAAAATACGTGAAACCTCAAAATATCCTTATTAAAAATGGAAAAATATCGAAAACTATAAAACATAAATACAGTTAAAATAATTTAGAGAATATTTTTTATAATTAAAATTTTAGAGTTTTTACGCAAAAACAAGCAATTCGGCCAGCGGGCAAGAAGACAGATTTTTCGGTGCACAGACCTTAAAGTTTACTTTTGGTCCTATTCCGCAAAAAATGCGCCAAAGACGTAGAGACTGACTTTATTTGTTATAGACGTTATACTGAGTCAATATATGCGATAATTTCATAACTTAAATGATAATTTCAGAATGGATTAAGCATGATTTAATTTGCAATAATAAAAGAAGACGTCATCTTCGTTGATGCTTAGTTTCTCTAGATTGGCAACAAATCCATTATAAGTTTCAACTGCAAGCAAATATGGCTGCTATGGTAAAAAATTTAAGCTTAGTCGCACTTTAACAACTTTTAAATTGTTGACAATTCTACAACTATTGCATGCAGATTAACTAAAGGCAAAAAAACCTTAACTGGAACATAAGAACAACATAATTCACTCATTTTTAAAGCAAAAAATGCACAATTAGAAACACATAAGAATAAAAACCGAGCTGACCGAGACAGGTAACAGAGTGGGTATATATATATGTATTATATTAGTATGGTGTGGCCTTTTGCAACCAATAAAGGAGGTGCCCAACTACATGTTACAGCAGTCCGATAAAATGGCAGTGTTCTGAGGCTACTTGTTTTTGAGTTATGCAAGATACATACATACTTAGGTACGCACGTAGGTACAGAATGCAATGAAAAATTCTCTTCTGAATGTATTTTAAACCCATTTTACAAACAGTTCCGGAGCAAGGAGACCTTTATTCTGTCCGCGAGAACAAATGTCACTCAAAATTATCATTCAAATGAATTTGAGAGCGGTTTTCGTTGAACTATGGCACTCGAATTTTTTCGCACTTACAATATTTCCTTTACTTTGTAGAAAAAATTAAAAGTACATCTGTAATGCTAAGAGGTTCATAAAAATAGCCAATGATATAAACTGGATTTCTTGATGTAGTTTCTAAAATGCATTTAACATCCGAAAATATTAATATAAAATCAGGATTCTATGTCCTGATGGGGAAAAAAAAGGCTAAAATTTGAAATTTTTATTAAATGAAATTCACTTTTTATATGACCTCTAACTCTTTTCGCTGAGCGAAACTAATGTGAGTCATATTGTAGAGTCATTATGCTATTTGGAAGCAGAAGATGCGAAAAATGAACAATGCCCTTGCCGGGAATCGAACCACGGACTTCTCGAATACGCATCGAGCGTGCTGACCTTTACACCGCGAAGGCATGCTGAGAACGTGGGAGAAATACCTTATAATATAAGTTTAAGAACAATTTTTAAGGCCAATTGTATATACCGCTCTCATTTCCTAAGAGATTTTTAGAAGTTTAAAGAATAATATACAGATTGAACTTTATATTCAGAAAGTTCTAATTAAGGATTTTAATTCTTTACATTTATAAAAAAATGTGGAATGTTACAAGTCTGAAATCATACATTATTTTTTACGCTTTTCTGGTTAGAGTAGTTTACGTTATTTGAATATGTAGTAATTCGGTAAAAAACACGAAACCTGTCTGCTTAAGAGAAGAGATGCCTTTGTGGAAAACGTTCTGAGAGAAACTGGCTTTTTCTCTCTTTACATATGGGTACAAACACGAAAGCTAACTATGCAGCCAGACCGTTCACCGAAATTCAAAAGACAGTCAGCCTATTTGAAATAAATCATTCTAGACATTCTAGACTAAAGGTCGTGCATAAGGTCATTAACTTGTAAGGTTTATCCTAAGTTTATTAACAGTTATTTTAAGTTTTGCCTCTTTCCTGTTTTATTCTAATTTCAGCTTACAATTTCCTGCCAGAATGTAATTTCAGAAACGCAGCGAATGCAAATGAGTAAGAGTATTATTTAAGTCGATGCTTCACCGACTTCGAGAGAGAGAGAAACCCATTTCCTGACTAGAGCGCGTTTGCCATTTCGCTACGTTCTCTTTGAGCTACTATGCTCGGCCATACTTTAGGCCCTTGCTTGACTTCGCCTATTAAATTAATATTTAGTGGCCAACTACTTAGAATTCTGATAGCTTCGGCTATACCTTTCAGATAGCGTTAGTTAAGCTTAGTTTAATTTAAATTCATAGTTATTTAAGTTCAAGCCCAAGTAGAGGCTTTGTGTATACTCCGAGTAGGAGTTAATTGTACTTATTCTGAAAAATAAAGGGTAGTTAACCCTTCTTAAGTCTTACGTGTTTTGTTCACACACTTAAGCGATTATTCACTTGTTAGTGGTCGTGGGGTTCTAAGACAGAACTTTGGAATTAAATAAGTAAAACCCCACAATCTATTACCCTATAAGTCCCATGAGAATCTTCTACGAAGCATAGAGCTGGTTATATTGTAAACTTATCACCAAATGACAAAACGATAAATAATAGTACAATTTTTTAAACATTCTGTATACATAGCCCTAAAGTTTAAAACAATCAGCTAGCTTGAATAATACACTCTTAGACAAAAAAAAAACGACGCACCAAGAAGGAGTTATCCGAATGGGACGAAAATCGGTAGTATTGATGTACATGTACAGAAAAACAAATGTTTACAGTTTGAGAAAAATTGGGCAATTTATTGAAGTGATAGAGCTTCACAAAGTGAAAAAGTCAGTAACGTGTTTGTCCACCTCTGGCCCTCATGCAAGCAGTTATTCGGCTTGGCATCGATTGATAGAGGTTGCGGATCAGTGACATTCCAGTGCGAATGATCCCGATACCACTGCAAACGGGCTTGACGTTGTACAGAGGTGAATGGTAGTCGGCGCAAGGGGCGCCGTGACCTCAGCCCCCTTTCTGTGAGCCGTCTATAAAGGGTCCTTGCGGTCACTGAAGCACTATTTGCAGGTACAATCGATGACAATGGTGCATCTAGGACTGTGAGTGTCGTTCTGACGATTGCTCGGTCTTCACGTTCTGTCGTTTCTCTAGGCCTACCGCTTCCTTCTTGATGCTATGTGCGGCCATGGTTCGCCCGTTCCTGACAGCATCGTCTAATAGTGAAATCGCTCCTGCTCAAATGTCGAGCTATTCGCCGATTAGGCCAACCGGCTTCTGAGCTCAACTACACGACCTCTCTCAAATTCTGACATCTGCGGATATCGTTCGCGTACCTGTATGCGAAGCATAGTTACTGTCTACCAGAGTACACGGGATGAAATTCGCGAAGAATTTATGAACTGGAATCGTAATTTCTCCTCTTAAATATCCTGTCAGTTGCGCAGATCAGATGCGCTGTAGCGACAACCGTTCATTCATTGGCAGCCAAAATGTAAAATTCTGCATTTTCCGCCGAAAACTGTATGCATATCAATTTGTGTCCAATTTGCTTTATATCTTCTCGGTACGTCTTTTTTTTTTTTTGTCTAAGAGTGTATAAGGTCCATAATATATGCATCTATAAATCCGTGGACGTTATTTTCTACATTAGGAGAAGCCAAGGTTAACATTTAATATTTAAGCACTTAACTATAATGCTAGGATAGTTACATTAAAGATACTAATAAATATGTAATAATTAACTTCAGCATCTATAAAATCTTTTTTGAATTCTTCTTTGTAGATACAATACCACATTGGTTTGGTTTGATTTATGTGATTACGGCAAAGTCTCAAGGGCTGTCTACCTGAGGGACGCCTTCGTGGAGGACTTTCTAAGGGACACTGGCTCGTATACACGTTACACCTCAAATACCACATTGCTTCTACTAGCATAGATATAATGCTGATGTTAAACAGGTTGTTTCAGCACAACGATTACAAAATTCAAGAGAGATACAGTACAGCCAAACGATGGAAAATCACATACCAATGCATGGTCGGAAACCTTTTTCTGATGTGGTAGTGACGACACACAACAAAAGGAAAAAACATGAACAGGGTGAGAAAACATGTTTATTATGCTCAATACAGCTTGGGAATGTTATATTTTTAAGTAAAGTATTTAGGGGTTTGTTGATGCTAGAGAAGAGAAAAATGAGCAATGTCCTCGGCGGGATCTCTAGAACAGGCGCCGAGTGTGCTACCGTTACAGCACTATGGAATGCGGAATGGAAGGAGAAAATACCTTATATTAACAGTCTTGATGTACACTCCGCAAAAATAAATGGGGTAGTTCTATATCTCCCGTTCTACTGGGCCGATTGACGAAATTCAACTTGCGTTTTCCATCTCTCGAAAGCGCGACTTAAGCTATGTATTAGATTATATATAGCATTGTTAAAATATAGGTATTTTGACACAAAAATCAGACTTTTTCTGAAATGGCATGCCACGTTTTTTTCCATATTTCGAATCTACGACTCAAATGATGCCAAACTGCCAAGTTTTGTAAAATTCGCAAGTTTTCAAAGAATTAGCTCTCAAAATTTTAGCTCCTCAATGTTAATTCAATTTGGTATGTATTTATTAATATCTCTTTTTTTATTACACTTACTTGATTCCTTCTTTCATAGTTCGAAATTTAGGTTCACTCCAAACAAAATTCACCCATTTTTTTACGATTTATTTTTAAAATTTGTATTTTAAAATAATTTTTATAATTTTTTTAAAAAATATTTTGAATTATTACCTATAAAATTTTTACAATCAACTTGAAGTAGATGTATTTTCTAAGTATACCTACAAAAAATTAGAGCTTTTTAATCAAAATTTTAGAAGATATACATGAATTTATATATTGGCGCGTTTTGAAATTTGGCATATTTGTTGAAAGCGATCAGAACATCTAATGTGGTTTACGCATTTTGATGAAAATTATTTGAAAGAAGAACGATGTGAGTTTTTCTCCGCCCATGGCACAATGTAAAAAAGTAGGAACGATGTGACTTTTTTTACGCTCCATTACATTGGAAGGGGTAGGAATATAGGTTGCCACGTATTAAGAATTTCGCCAAGGGAATTAATTATTCTTGGCGCAAACTGAAAAAAATTTGCCAAATTAAATTTTTTAATTTCTCCCTAAATTTCGCACCAAATTTGACAAAATTTAACATTTAAGCATAATTTGAGTCCTAGAATCGAAATATGGAAAAACATTGGTATGTTATTTCAGAAAAAGACCCATTTTATGTAAAAATATATATATTAGAATAATGCTAATTAAAATCTAATATATATCCTAAGTCGCGCTTTCGAGACATGAAAAACGTAATTTCAATTTCGTCAATCGACCCAGTAAAACGAGAGATATAGAACTGTTCTTTTTTTTTTTTTTTTTTCGCACAGTGTACATATCTACCTGAATGATCCCTATCCTCAACACTGGATAGGCAAGAGTGACCGATGAATTGGCCAGCAAGACAGCCAGGCGTCACTTGCACTGACTTCTTCCTCTGAGGGTACGTCAAAACACTAGTGTACGAATCCCCCACTAACTGTGCTGAGGAACTTGTTGCAAGCACTGTGGCAACTGCTGAGGGAAATCCGGACCAATACCCGGCATTTTCCAGAACATCATATCTTCCACGCGCAAGAGATGTGAGGTCTCCGACGCATAGAACGTTCCGGGATCGTAATTTCGAACTCCTTCTTTGATGACAATCATTGTTCATATGTCTTGTTTTCTGCTGTACTGAGCAGCATAATAAACCTGCTTTCCCACCTTATTCGTGCCCTTACTTTCTTGTATTTTGTGTTGCCAGTGTTGTGTCAAGAAAGCGTTTCCGACCATGCATTGCTATGTGATTTTTCATCGTCAAGGCGTACTCTATCTCTCCTGAATGTTTGTGACAGATGTGCTGAAACATTTGTATAACTAGTATAGTATTAGGAGTCTACACATAGTATGAGTTCACTTCATTACATGGAGTGAAATTTATTCATTTTGAAAAGCCAAATTTATTATTAATTCCTGAACAACAAAGGTTATGTAGAGCCATTAGGTATTTTTGAAGAAGGAAATATGAAAAATGAGTCGGTACTCCATGGACTTCTCGAATATGCGCCGAGTGTGCTACCGTTACACCACGAAGGCATGTGGGAAGGAGGGACAAAGTACCTTATAGTTTGAATGTGTGACTGTATTTATTATACCTTGTCAGTCCAAATGGCGTTGCCCCAGAAGGGCTATAAATTTCAATGCTGTATCAATTCCCTTTCCAAACTGTTAGCACCTAATATTATCGCCATATATTACATTTAAAGAACCTAAATAATGAAGAATCTACATGAATGCATGAATGATTCTGCCATTGTGAAAAAAAAAACGGTACCTAGAGTCATCCAGTTTTGAATAACGTAATCCTCCAACCGAACATGGGAACTTGGAAACCTGTACTTTGAATTTCGAATTTGTTTTCTTATCTATTTAAAATTTTGTAAAACTTTAACGAATTTTTTATTACCAAAATGAACGATTTCAAAGCGAGCAATGGCAACACTGTACGGAAAAAAGCATCTTTATCTGCAGCGCTCGAGACTGTGTAATGTAACGTAATATACGGGTGTTCTGCAACCCTTCCTGGCGGATAATAATCAGGCTCATGGTTAACGCAGCACACTCAACACACATTAAAACAAAAATACAGTTAAAAACAAACCAAACTTCCCAGTATTGTTATATTGCCATTTATAAAATTCATCGGAAATTTTAAAGATATGCTGCGTTTAAATATTTTGTGATATTGGTAGTTGAGTTGAATTTTATGTGTTTTGCGAAGAACATGATATTTATTCAATAAAAGTGAAGAGACATCAGGTTATTTAGAGGTAGGAGGGGTGAATATGAGCAATGCCCTTGCCGGGACTCAAACCGCGGACCTTTCGAATACACGCCAAGTGTGCTTGACCATTATACCACGAAGGAATGCGAAGAAGGAGGGCGAAATACCTTATAAAGGTATCACACAAAACTTAAAAAAAAGACCTTTTGGGAGTAATATAAAATCTGAAAGCTTTCATATTTTTTAATAAATACATAAGAAAACTGTAAGGCAATATGCAAGATTAAAAAAATGCGCAGACGAAACACGTGACGTAGAAATATCGGAAGAAATAAACTGGTCATTTATTAGATGCGTAGATCTGACGATTTAAATGCATTTCTCGGCTACTAACTGAAGAATTATTCCTGTATAACTTATATGCTTTGTAAGTAAAGCCAAATACCTCAAAATAAACC
Source organism: Stegodyphus mimosarum (assembly GCA_000611955.2). Classification (NCBI taxonomy): domain Eukaryota; kingdom Metazoa; phylum Arthropoda; class Arachnida; order Araneae; family Eresidae; genus Stegodyphus; species Stegodyphus mimosarum. The sequence goes on from KK121420.1 coordinate 645,760, forward strand.
ATGAAAGTTAAAAGACAGGAAAAGCGAAACGGAACCAAAAGCGAAAAGAAAAGGATTGAAATTCGAGAACCCGAAAGGCAGAACGTTTAAAATAAAATCCCGGAGATAAATTTGTGAATGGAAAGAACCAGAGAGGCGAAGTAAAAAAGAATCTCCGTTAGAAATTTCCTGAACGCATGACGAAGAACAAAAGAATGCACAGATAAAAAAAATAAGTAAATCAATAAAATTTCAGCAGATAGAAAAACCAGAAATTTCACTTCAGCTGTTTCAAAGCCAAAAAATACCGCTATGTCCACAGTGAACATAGGCAAAATAAATAGTATCTCGTTCGAACGTTCAAATATCGCAGTTTTAGAAATCAATATTTCCTATATTTAGCACTCTTTTCTAATACTGGTTGTGTGTCGAATATTATTGCTTTTTTTCTCTTTTTATCTAATTTCTGCGATTTCGTGAGATACGAGTTTTATAAAGTTTCTGAATTTTCAGTTTAATTTCAGATTCAGAAGTATAATTTCCTTTCACGTTATATTAATAATCGAGAAAAAATGTTCTGCAGTTTTCTTCACACAAATGAATGAAATTATTTTCAACTGTTTACTTATTTAAGTTTTTAAGAGTATCGAACTTGTGCAGATCCAAGTAATATTTTGCCTTGTTTCATTCAGCAATTCGTTTATTTATCTGCTGTTATTAGAATCGTAATTTTAGGTTTGATTTTGTATGTAACTGTGCCCGTATGATTTGTATAGGTTTATTTCTTACATAGAATTGTAAATCTTTAATTCTGATTCCAAAAACATCTGAATTATAAAAATAGCTCCAATATACCGCAACATACTGCCAAACATGCTCCTGACGGGCTCCTGTTGACCACATTTAGCGATTTTTCATCAATTTGGCGACATTCTGGAAGATCTGGGAAACATATTTCTCGAAGCTTCCAGAAGACCTTGATGTACCTTACCCGTGACCTATGCTACACTAGAAAAATATGACTCTTGAGAGAAAGGATCGGTTAATTGTTAATGAGCTATTAAAAGAAAATTAGCTAAATTGCTTTTCAGAGTAATTTATGCGTGAATTTCAGAACCTAAGCTATTTTTCGTGAGCTAATAAGCTACTGTTCAATATCCACGTCTTCTATAAACTATTTATAAGTGACAGGAGACGAAGAGATGACAACCCTGTAGGCTACCAGAGGTTAGCAGGAATTTTCTTCACCCTCACATGAAGAGTTTATTGGAACAAATTTCAACAAAAAACTTAGTCAGACAACTAAGGTGAAAATACAAGCGCGATGCATTACAGGTGACTTTTTTTTAGTGCATAATGAACAATTTCGTGTTTTAGAAGTTAAGCGTCTTTTTCAATTAAACAGGTAACTTTCAATATTATTATAACATATTACTAATAAAAAATTTAACACTAAAATTACACAACAGAATAAAAAAAAAAAATAAAATCTGAAAGTTTCAGATTTTACATTAAGCCCAAAGGGGCATTTTTTTAACGTTTTGTGCGTTACCTTTATTTATTAAATATCACTTTCTTCGCGCTTAAACCATAAAATTCAGTTCAACAGCAATATCGCAAAATAATTTTTAAATTGGCATATCTTTAGAATTTCCGATACACAGTCTCGCGCGCTGGAGATAAAAATAGTTTTTATTTTCCATACAGTGTTGCCATTGCTCGCTTTTAAATCGTTGAGTTTCTTAATCAAAAATTCGTTAAATTTTTACAAAATATGAAATAGATAATAGAACAAATTCCAAATTTGGGCCTCTAGATGCCCATATTCGGGAGGAAATGTACGTTATTCAAAATTCAATGGCTCTAGATACCGTTGTTTTATCACAATGCGAGAAACATATATGCATTTATGCAGATTCTTCGTTACTTAATTTCTTTAAATATAATACAGGGCGATAAGTGGCAACAATTTGAAAGTGGTGGTGGCAACAATTTGAAAGTAAACTGTCATTTGTAGTGAACCAACGCAAAATGGCAAAACGAAATTAATAGCCCTTCTGGGATAACATACGTACTTTGGGCTAAAAATAGAAGTAAACTAAAATTGAAATTATTTTGAAAGTTCTTAGATCCACAATTTTAAACCTGTAATGCTTATTGTCATCACAAATTTATTCATGTAATTAATTTGTAATAACTTTTCTTATAATCAATGTTCGCTTGTTGGAAAGAAGTGTAAATCAATGAGTATCCCTGGCTTTTCTAGAGCTATTGACAAATATCTTTTCTCACTGCCATTATGATTTTTATCGTTCTGAAGACAGATTTTGTTAATTAGCATGCCTTTGATGATCGTAAACCTCTTATATGCATTAACGGTGTTGTCAGGAAGTTGCAGATGATTTTCCATCGTTAGCGGCAGAGGAAAGTAAAATAGTCGTTTGCACTCATCTTTTCGGCAGATGCAGACATCTGTGTCTGACAGAAGAAACGACAGAAGAATGTTGGAAACGGACCATGGCCATTAATATAATAGGTTAGTTGGGAGATGATAATTTGATGTGTTTGTGACATTTTCGGTATGAAACCATATGTTCGTCCTCCTGTGACACTTTAGCCCCATTTCAGTTGCTGTTTTTGGATAGCCTTGTCCAGCAATGCGCTCTTCAGATGTAATGATGGCGCTGGAATGTTTCGTTCTGCTGCGTTAACTTTTACTGGCTGCTTTCTTGGCAAGGATATTTGCTGTTTCTTTTCCCTCTAGTCCAGTAGCATAATTCACAAATGCACATCAGTATCGCCACTGAGGGAGGAGTTTCAAAAATGGACTAATCAGCTTTTACTTCCCTCTATGACGGTAAATCTCTTTAATCGTGCGTAAGAGCGCATATTGTTGTTTACTTTTTTTTTTTGCATTTGTTTCGTAGTTATAAACTGTGGCATATAAATGCTGCTATCATTTTAGTAGAAAATCTCGCAGTTCTTTCATTTTATAAGTTTATTTAATTGCCATACATTTCCCTTTCGCGAAACTTACCACGTACTGATATTCGGATTCATGTTTGTGGCATATTGTGGCTCTTTATGTCGAGAAAATGACTCAAGCTACAGCCTCGAATATTACGCATTTTCTAACATCTGTGGATTAAGAAAACTGTAGTGTATAATTTTTTTATTGAGCTGAGAATAACTAGAAGATACCAATGAAGCTAGTATTTTCTTATCTCAGTGCTTTCATTCCTTTGATTTTGAAAGCGTAACATTCAAAATACATATTGTGAATGATCTAATTATACTTATTTTTAACATTAAAAGTTATATACGAATAAATTAAATATATTCGTTGTGAATAAGACAGATTCATTCTGTTTGAGGATTATTTCTTGCGAAGGCAATGCATTTAAGAACGACCAATTATTAATGCGAAATTTAACACACTAAATGTGTAATAATGCAGATTAGGAAAGTTTATAAGATAGTTCTTAGCATGTCTTCGTGGTGTAATGGTCAGCACACACGGCGCGTATCCAAGTCGTACTGTCACATGTATGATGCTCAAGGCTCTTGCCAACGACAGGTGCGAATTTGCTCTCCTTGCCACGATGAATTTCGTGCGCTTGTTCTGATCCTGCAGTCAGACAAGTGAGATAAGTCACAACAAACAACACATAGAAAAGGTTAGCTTTTATACCTGCAAAAAATCCTACTCGCAATTCTAAGAAGATTTTCATGAAAGAAATCTTTGTAATTAGAAGTGCGGTGGACCACACAGGCATAAGTAAATCGTGTATGCGGTCACTGCAGTTCATTGCTCCCAGCCTTTACGACGTGTCACATGACATGTTTTTGACATCCCAGAGACATAACTTCACGACTAGTGTCAAGAGATTTTAACGTTCTGCACCGTGTCTGTTATCAACGCCTGTCGATTTCAAGAGGGGCGACGAACCACTGATCTGATTTTTCCTCTTATACCGTTGCAGATATAACGAATCAGAGGACGTAAAATGCTACTGTAAAATTAAGGAAGAATGAAGTCTCCTTAATTTTACAGGAGTTTCAAGATTTTCGCTGTAGGAGTAACATCAGAGAATGCTCCTGAACTCTCGACTAGAGAGACCTTCGTTAGGAGACTCCCCACACTACGAGGATTTAAATACTTACCTATGCTATCTATGAATTATACAGGGTGCTTATAAAGTCCCGGACCCATTTCGATGTTTAATAACTCATAAAATAATAACGATAGATTCAAATTAATAACATGAATGGTTAGATAGACTCTAAAAGTTTCATGACCCTTGCCAATGAACTTCCACGTGTGCCCCCTTCTTCGCACGGAGAATATCGAGTCGATATTCAATTTCACGCCAGGTACCGGCAAGCATGTCGGCATCCACGGAGGCTATTGCGGTTGTTATTCTGGCTTTTATATCATCCATGTTCGACACTCTCCTCCTGTAAACGTTGTCCTTTACAAATCCCCGAAGGAAAACGTCCAGCGACGTTCTATCCCATGATCTGGGTGGCCAAGGAATTGGACCTCCTCGTCCAATCCATCTTCCTGTAAAATGGTCATTCAAAGAACTACGAACGATGGTACCCCAATGGCGTAGTGCACCATCTTGTTGCAAAAGGACATGTGGCTGAAGCTCTTCTAGTTTTTTAAGTACGAAGTTTTCCAACATGTCTAAGTATACGACTGGTGAGACCGTTTTTTCTGTAAAAAAGAAAAGCCCAATGACTCGGTCGTGACTCGGTCCATAGCACACATATTAACCTTTGGGGAATCCCTTTGTGCCTCACGGTATTCATGGGGGTTTTCAGATCCCCATATGCGCACATTACTAACAAAAGAGAGAAAATGCAATTAATAAGCACGATATTTAGAAAAGTACAGATGTTTAGACTGGGAAATGAAATTATCTGAAATGAACCACACGCGCAGACGATATTTACAAAAGTAAAGATATTTAAACCTGAAAAGGAAAATATATAAGTTATTCCATCAATAAATGCCATAAGTTTGTTTACATCTTCATTATTTTATGAGTTATTAAACATCAAAATGGGTCCGTGACTTTATAAACACCTTGTATATATATATGTGTGTGTAAAAAGGATTTCGTAGTTGTATTAAATGTGTTTTGAGTTCAAAATGCAGTAGGAGTTACGAAACCTCACAACCTTACTCAACAACTCTAAGGAGTCAGATACGCTACCTGCCGCCACTCAGTACAGGGTAACTTGACAGTCACTCCCACCAGTAGTGACCAACTCCCTCCCCCAGAAGTATAAATCTAGCATTAGCATGTAAGGGAAGAAGCCTTATAGACTCCGCATTCGTACATTCTGTATAAAGTATAAATAAAACCTTGCGGTACATAATTTCAGCTTTCAGAAACGGGAAAATAATCAGCGTATTGAAAGGCTCAAAAGAAATTCTAACCAAGAAGTATTTATTAAGAGTGAATGATGACTGAAGGCAGAAAACTCAAAGTGAAACAAAAGGAAGTAAATTCCATACTTGACACTCAGAGCAAGTAGTAGTTACGTTTAAAATATTTTCTAAATCTCTCACCTCGATAACAAAATTAGAAGTTTTCCACCTCTAGGCTTATCTGGAAGATTTAGAATAGAACAGTGTACTTAATTATTAAGTTTCTAAGGTATTTTCTCCCTCCTTTCGGCATGCCTTCGTGGTGTAACGGTAAGCACACTTGGCGCGTATTCGAGAGTTCCGAGGTTCGAGTTTCGGAGAGGGTATTGGGCATTTTTTATATCTCCTGCTTTAAAATAAGTCCTAAAGACTCTAACTGAAGCTCGAACTAAAAATGGTGTTGGTGACGATTCTCCACCACCAGGATTTGGCGACGGAGCCCCCTAATCCCCAGTCGCCCTTTAAAAGGGGGAGTATATAAGGTATTTCTCCCGCCTTCTTAGTATGCCTTTGTGGTGTACTGGTCAGCACACTAGGCGCGCATTCGAGAGCTCAGAGGTCCGAGGCCTGGCGACGCTATTGCTCATTTTTCACTTCTCCAGCACCAAAAAAATCCTAATGACTGTACAAGTATAAAACATTTATTTAGCTTCTTTCTTTTACAGATTGGCAAAACATTCTGCAAACTTGCCCTTGACATAAGTTGCTTCTAAAGTCACATTTTTCTGCAACTAGTGCACATAAAACGTTGAATCCCATTTTTTCTTTTCGCATATCTGACATCAAAATCATGTGTAACTTAAATCTTTCCACTTTTTGTCGTCTTTACGTTATGTTATCTATACCTTTCTCCTTATTGCCACATAATAAGGGTTGTTGTTGTTACCAGTCTCACTTGTTTGACAAATGTCAGCACGACCCCCGTTATCTAGCAAATCCGTTGCCTGAGAATTTCCATCGTGACAAGTAGTCAAATACGCTTGAGAGACCACCCCAGGAGAACTCACCTGAGCGTCTCCCACCTTTCTTCCCCTGCAAGCAACCTCTCAAATGGATTTTTGGTTCGCCTCATACTTAGAGGGCCCCATGCCACACAAACACTATACATTTACAAACATCCATGTCTTTTCCTGGATTTGAATTCAGACCTTTCGGTACGGCAGTCAGCGTTGCTAACCACAGTCCCAGTTTTGCGGTATAAGTGTTGCCATTTTATGAGGCATAAGATTTTTCACTTAGATTAAATGTCCATTTCAGATGCACAAGATCTTTCATTTATCTTCCAAACATGCTATTAAATTATCAGTTATCGGGATGTTGCCTGCTCTGTTGTCATTTTAGGGAGCTAAGATCTTCCTATAACATATTATTTAGATAAACTGGTTAATTTTCGATTTCAGAGGCATAAAATCTTTCATTTATTATCTACTAGTTTAATAAATTACCAGTTTTCAAGATGCTGCATTCGATGTTGCATAAATCTTTTAATTTGTGTCTTTAATGTAAATAGTATGCTGATAAATCAACTGAGAAATTTAAAATCATTATACGTACTTCTACATAATTAATATTTCTATTTTATTTTTTGTATTATATCTAACCAGGGGTATATTTCTAGTGCCCTCCAAAAATACTTGCTTTCCTTTGTAAGGTTTTAGTTAAACTAACCAAGTTTATTTTAATTTAAATCTTTTCTATCTCCTCTCTGCTTCAACTTCCTGTCAGAAGAAGCGCGCGTTTTTAGCTTATGCTAATTTTTGAAGTTCAGCCAAGCACTATTTAAGCCAGAGGTAAAAACCTCTCGGTGTGTGAGAGCTTTGCCTCAGATCACGGTCACGCTGCTCAACGTTCGCCTGACCAGCTAGCAGTTTAAATTTATAAGCCATAGTGCTTACTACGTGATTGCATTGTAAAATAAATTAAAGTGCGGTAGTATTTAGTATACCTTGCTACGCACCCTTTTAGATAGAGGCCAACTTCCGCGAATTGCTCTGCGAAGCAAAAGTTAATTTAAGTTCCATTTTAATTTATTTAAATTTATTTGATTGTTAAGTTCGACCAAAGTGTGGTCTGTTACGTTCTGTATCTCTCCCGAATTGGGAGGTTTGTATTTAATAGTGAGTGAATAAAAGAAGATTTCAAATCCCTTCACGTGCAGTTATTCTCCAGCCCAGCAGTTACATCAGAACATAGCGTACCTTCCGCTCCCTGTTCCTGTTCAGGACTTAGAACGTAAGGATAAGAACCCTATCACAGAATTTACCATGTTCTCAAAGAATACACACAGAATGCTAAGTCCTGATACCTTGAAACTAAATCATGAAGTAACATAGAGCGATTTGAATGTCCTTTAGAATTTAGACCCTATGCCCCATCAGTCAGATCTAATTTGTGAAAACTGCGTGTATTCATTAAAATGACAACTCGCTTGACAACTTGATTATTGCCCACTTCGTTATATCCAAGAATTGAGTTATTTACATATTGACAATTATCGGAGAAAATTCACCAACGTATTAGTGATGATTTTATTGAAAAACTGTACACATACAATTGCACGGTTTTATTTATTGAAAAAGAGTCTTTGTCCCTTCAGTCTTTGTTAAAATTCATCGATTTTTCTACAAAAGCAGCGCCAGGGTAAGACTGAATTTTACATATTTTTAAATTTTAAATTTGCATTTTTTTCTTTATTAAATTCCAAACTAGCTTTCCTCACAGGCTATTTACTTGCTCATGTACTGCAAATTTGAAATTGGTACTTTCTTGCCTTCGGCATGTGTCGCTTTTATTTTATGGTTTTACCTCTGCCGACATTCGCTCAACAAACTTACAATTTGTCAAGAATATATATGAAAGTTTGTATTTATGTTCTAGTATAAAATTCCTAATTTAAGCGAGCGGTGAGTGATGAAAGTGAAAATAGCCCTAAAGCTTCAACAGGGAGAATATGATTTCGTGCGTTGAATTTGATTTCCAATCCGATAAATTATTTTTGACTTAGGATGCAACCAAGACACAAAACCAAAATCTGTGAACAATAAATTTAGACTCAAATGGTTGCCAATTTACAGTCCGAAACTTTTCAGTAAAGAAAGAAGCAAACTATTCGGCTTTATTAAAATGTTACAGTGATGTTAAGTGTATGCTGTTGTTGTCGTCTCCATGACCATGGAAGAATGATTGCCAGAGCCTACTCCGAAGAGAGGTTGGACTTCTATTTTCCACTCCAATTTTGAGAGAGAGCACCCAGGGGGGGGGAATCCAGGGGTCTCCCACCCCTCTCCTCACCCACCAATCCACACGAGAGGACTTTCGGCTCGCCTCATATTTAAAGTGCCGCCATGCCGCACCGACACTATACACTTACAAACATCCATGTCTTCTCCGAGATTCGAACCCGAGCCCTTCGGTACCGTAGTAGGCTCCCCTAACCACTATACCATCTGGGCGACTGTTAAGTGTATAAAATAGTATTTTGGGCAACGTTAAATTTTAAAATGTGAAAGCCTCCGTGGAAGCAAGTGATTATTCGTTGAGTCATACATAATTATCATTTCAAGTTTAAAAACACTATAGTGGAAATGCTAACAACAAACATATCATATTCCTTTTCGCAAACTATTTATTACACCCGGTAACAGAAATTAAGAAACAAAGAATAAATTCAAAACTAATTTTCTCTTTCTTTGTTATTAATTTCATAGAAAAACAACAATTACAGCAGATTTAAAGGCTTGTGGGGATTTATTTAAATTATTTAACAGTTAATTTTATTTTGAAGCAGCCTTTCCTACTGCTTTTGCTTAAAACACATGCTTTCTTGCTAGAATGTAAAAAGAAGAAGGAAGAAAGAAATTAGTATTTAAGAGAAAGTTTTAGAAGGTTATTTTAGAGAAGGTTATTTTAAATTTTAGAGAGCATGTTCTGCCTGCCTGAAGGCCACGTTGCTGTCTTTGATTTACTAGCGATTAGATTTCTATGGCGTTGAGCGCTTCTAGCCATTAGGCTTGTTTACGCCCACTTCTACGAGTCAGAGCCTTACTGTGCGTTAAATCATCTTGTGAGCCGTTAGGCAAAACTTACTACATTTTATTTCAAGTTCTTCTTTATCTGTTTGAATTAAGAACTGTTGGCTTTGTGTACGTCTAAGTAGGTCATCTGTGAAATTATAGTTAGTGAACTATATATATTCAGTGAATTATACTCAGTGATAAGTAATTGAATGTAATAAGGATGCTTTCCATTCTATTTCTGACTTCTTGTCGTCGATAAGACCTGTCGATAATTCCTCATATAGTCTTTTAGAGCTCGTTAGTTTATGTTACTGTTAGTACTCATTAGATATGTTACTATTATTAGTTGTTAGTTTGTGTTATCATTTATGTTACTATTAAGAAAACGAGCGTTGAGCGCTTCTAGCCTTTAGGCTTGTTACGTTGACTTTTACGAGTCAGAGCCTGCCTGTGCGTTAAGTAACCTGTGAAAAGCCATTACGCTAACTTAATTGTATTCGCTTTTAAGTTACTTGTTACCTTTTGAGTTAAGCCCAAAGTGTTGGCTTTTGTAAACACGAGTCGGTGCCATCTGTGAATAATACTGAGTTAATAAAGTGTCCTTTACACCCTTTCAATTGTCTTTTCTCTGGAATTTGCCGTACTTAAAGATAATTCCTTAGATAGTCTGTTAACGCCTGGTTAGTTTATACTAAAGGTGCACAAAATCAAAAGTTAACTTTTGGTCCCGCTGGGAAAAAAGGCATTAAAATTCGTGCACCAACTGACTTAACTTAATATTCTAAGAGTTTGAAATATAAAGAAATGGTCACCTTGTTAGGACTACTGCCACTTTTAAATTGTTAATAATTCTAGAAGTGTTGGGTGTAGATTAAATAGAGGCATAAAAACCTTAACCGGAATGTAAGAAGAATATATATATATATATATATATATATATGCATGTTATAGCAATCCCATGTGCAAAATTTCAACTTTCTACAGCTAATCACTTTTAAGTTATGCGGAATACATATATACGTACTTAGAAACGTAACGAAAAAATTTCTTTTTAATCCATTTTAAATCTATTCTAGAATCCATGTTGGAAAAAAGATCCTTTATTCTGTCCTTAAGTACAGATGTCACGCAAAAAAAAATCGTTCAAATGGATTCGAGAGAGGCCAAACTAGATATTTTCGTTGAAATATGATACCCGAAAGGAAGTAAAAATAAAACCTACTTCCAACTGAATTTTAAAACATGCATGCATTTGCTGTTAGAAATTTATAAACTAAATGTCAGGCGACTGTCTGTCACTTTTTAAAGTTTCATTAGAAGGAATAAAATAACATCGTAAACAAATGCTACTTTTTTAAATTCTTATTTATTTTAACGTAATTCCTATTCTGCAGAAGAATAAACGAAAATTCACAAAATTTCTGTACGAAATATCTTACTGAAGTTTGTAAGAAATGCAAATCATAGAACAATGCCACTTCCTAGACGATGATAAAAAGTGTGTCTAGTTTTTGGAAAAGATTACAACAGATTTAAAATTTTATTCGTAGTTTAAAAAATAATAGAATAGTATCCTCTTCTTATGATTTTGATGCTTCTTTAGTGTTAATAATTACTTAATTTATTGTTAATAATTACTTGATTAATTAATTGAATTAAATTGTAAAAAAGTATAAATAAATATTCACTATTAATACCATTGCAAACAAATCCGAATTTTATGTTCCAGGGGAAAAAATATAGCCGTCAGACGATAAATTCTCCTTGCAGTTAACATATTAGTGCAACCACTTTGACTAATATTAGAAGCTAAAGAACAACTTATATATGAAAAAATATTTGTTACATGCGTGTATTTTATTATTTAACTTTGTATTCATTCCAAAAAACAATCAATAAACTTACCTACAAGAACACTTTTGTTTCTTCTTTCGTTTTGGAAGTTTCGCGGCGGTCGCTTTGAAAAGAAATTAACAACAATTGAATGGCGAACATTTAGTGATTTTACGTCAAAATACAGCAATCCTGCAGAAATTTTATCGTAGTTTTGTTTCTGCTGTACGCAAGTTCTTCAAGCCCAAAAATATATCACGATTTGTCTTTAAGTATTGTGAAAATTTAGAATAGTTCAGCAAAAATAAAACATACGAGAATGGCTACCTTGACTGTTAAACCTAAAGCATTGTCATTTGCAGGGTTGCTTGAATAATTATTATGCGCATGATTGCCATAATTTGGCGCATTATGAAACTTTGGCGATTTATATTAAGATGGGTTGGATTATTCCATTATGGCAAATCATACGAGGACTATTTAGCTAAGGGAAAAGCTGGTTAACATCCGGATTACAGAGAAGGAAAATTTATGAAAACACCCATGCAGCCAGCTCGTTCGCGTGGATTCAAGCTCAGGTCGTACTACCTGTGTTTGTAGAACTTACCGCTGGGCTGCTGGTAGACTGTACTAAGGTGGTTGCGATAATACATAAACACCGTTTTCTCTTCGAATGCAGAATTTTTTTATCTTCGAAAACAATGTTAAATTAAGAGTGAATTTCACCGAATATTAAAACGAATTTCGATGCTCTTACCTGTATCTTTCCTTCATTTTCTGTGCTTTATTTGCCTACTCATCATACTTCATCTTATTAACGTCTACAAGATACGAAAACTATTTTTTCATTATCATTAGAAAGGCAAGCTTACGATGATGAACTGAATATCTGTTTCTAGAAAGAATGTACTTTCTAATTACCAGTGGATACTATTTACAATTAAATTAAATAATTTATATCATGTAATAAGAAATCAGCTTTCAAAGCCTATTCCTAAAACACAATGAAATTGTACAGCCACGTAAAATTGAGAGATAAAAGTGCGTGTATCTATATCTTATTGATTAAGGGATGAAACAAAAAATAATTAATCTCGAATTATATTAAAAATACCTCAAAATTTAATAGAAACCTGCTTCTGACTATAGTTTTTGTAATTTTGCGTTGCTGTGAAAACATTGACAGACCCAAAATCTAGTGGACCTAAAACATTTAGTGAAATGAAAAGAAAATTGACGTCACATTTCAAAATTTTAAACAAAATCGTATTTAATGCCAATTAAATAGTGCAGAAAAATTTTTAATTTTAGCTTAATATGAAGATGGTAATTTCCGTCCTCAGTTTTCAGTTGCTTATTAGAGCATATTTCCAGCAATAACGGCACATTTCAAGAGAATGTTTAAAAGGGAGAAATTAGTATTTAAAAAATTTCACTAAATAAAAGCGATAAATCATTAAACTAAATCATAAAACTCATAAACTAAATTAAACACTGAAATTTCAATTTTCCATGTGCAAATTATTCATGCATCTCTGTGCTGTTAATAGAAAAAGATCTCCAACTACTTTTCGAGAAGAAGAAAATGCACGTGACATAAAGAAGTTCACGATTTTTTATGCATCAAATGTAAACCTTATAATCAAAAACTTTTTTAAACTACAGTTTTTGTTTTATTACGAAACACGGACGTATTCGTCTTTACATCTTTTTTCGATGTAAAGGAAAATTGCAATCGCGAAAAATTTCCGGTATCTTATTTCAACGAAAATAACCATTCTGACCGCTCTCGAATTCATTTGAAAGACTTTGTGCGAACAGAATGAATGTGCATCAGTATGTGCGAACAGAATGAAGGACTCCTTTCCAAAACGGATTGTAAAATGGATTCAGAAAAAATTTTATCTAGCATCTGCACGTAGGTACGTACATATGTATATCTAGAAAACTCGAAACTACGCAACCTTTAGAACTTTGAAGTTTTGTATATGAGACTGCTACAGCATGTAGTTATGCACCTGACTTTTTGGTTGCGATTTGGCAGCACAGAAAATATGTAAATATATATAATATATATACATCGCATTTTAATGAAAGTTATCTGCCACCACAAATATCGTCTGTACAAACAGTTCACGTTGAAGTGTTTAATCATATTTTGTCAAACGATTTCTGGCATTTGAAAAAAAAATAGACTTTCTTTAGAATCCTGTGTTGTGAAATTTGTAAACAAATATCGTTATCATTAAGTGCAAGGTGTCTGAAATGGAACTATCACGCTACCAGATTAGAACTATCATTTACTTGCACCCAGTTCTGTTGTAAAAAGTCAGCCACAGAACGCGCCCAAATCATGTGTACAGTTTTAGGTAATCGTATTGTATCATATGACACTGTAAAGGTTTGGTACCGAAAGTTCAAAAACAAGGACTATGATGTTCAAGAAGCAGAGAGCGCTGTGGCTGGACTACTGATGTTGATAAGGCCCGCCTGCGAGAACCTGTGGAAAAAGATCAGTACGCAACCATTCGAGAGCTTGCGAAGGAGTTAGACATTAGTGCCATGTCCATTAGTTGAACTTGACGTTGAAAATTTAATCTTCGGGTGCAGCATGAGCTGACTCAAGCAGATAAGGACAGACTTGCTCTAGCCTGCACTAATTTGCTCGTATATCAATGCATGGACAAACTTCTGGACCGGATCGTCACTTTTAATGAAAAGTGGATTTACTGAATAACGCAGGCCGAAAAGGGCATTGGTCTGCACCCGGTGAGCCCTTCGGCAGCGTCACAAAGCGTAATTTCACTAACAAAAGGATCATGTTTTGTATCTGGTGGGACTGCCGTGGTATTATCCACAAAGAATATATGGAAAAAGGTAAAAACCCCGACAATAAGATCTACACCAAGGTGCTAGTCCGTGTTGACGGTTCTATCAAGGAAAAATGTCGAACTGAGTTCCGGGGCAAAAAGGTAATGTTCCATCAAGACGATGCAAGACCACATGTGTCTGCATTCACCGGTTAGACTCTGTCTGTACGGACTCGAATGGAATCTTTTGCCACACGCACCATATAGCTTCGACATCGCTCGTTCGGATTTCCACCTTTTTTAAAACCTGCAGCTACATCTTGCTAGTGCTATCTTCCATTCTACACATGACGTCCAAAATGACGTTGATATGTTTTTTGGATTGGGGGCTACCAAGATTCTGGGTCGTAGGCTTTGAAAACCACCAAAACGTTTGCAGAAAATTATAGATTTGGATGGTGATTATTACACGCAGTGAAGATACTATTTTCATGTTTTTTTTTCTAACTTTATTACGAACGGTTTTTGGCGGAAAACTTTCGTTACAACCAGCAGCGATCAAGGCGATTCATCAACAATATGAATAATTGCATCCTTGTAAAGCAGTTAAACATAAAATCGAAACATTTCAAAATAAAAATGATCACAGTAGTATAAACTCGAAAACTAAAAATGCAAAAAGGGAAAATATATACAAGATAATAAAAATATAAAAGTTAATCTCCATTGATTGAAACTTTAATTCAGATAAATAAATCAATAAAGGAAGATTAATTTTCATATTTTTATTATCTTGTATATATTTTCCCTTTTTACATTTTTAGTGGAGTTTATACTATTATGATCATTTTTATTTTGAAATGTTTTGATGTTATGTTTAACCCCTTTAGAAGGACGCAAATATTAATATTGCTGAGGAATCGCCTTACTTTGACTCCGATTTACTATTAACTTTAGATGCTTTTAAGTTTATTTTACTTCAATCCTGCAGCTATAGATTTGCTTTTTATTTTCCCCTTTTATTAACTTTTTTCATGCATTTATATATGTATAACCATTCTGTTACCTTGCTCGGTGAGCTCATTTTTTTATTTTTACATATTGGTAAATTGTGCATTTCTTGTTTGTGTTTTTCTTATATTCCGGTTAATTGTTTTATGCCTTTAGTGAATCTGCATGCAATAGTTGTAGAATTATCAAGCAATTTAAAAGTTGTTTACGTGCTACTAAGGCTAACGAAGCCGCCATTTGTTTACATTTGAAACTCTTAGTAGAATAGTGAGTTATGTCAGTTTCCTCATCAACCTCAGGGTTTTTCTGCCAAGTGGGACCAAAAGTAAACTTTCAGTTTTGTGCACCGAAAATATTTGTCCTCCTGACTGCTAGCCGAATTGCTTATTTTTGTGTAGAAATTCTATGTAAAAAAAGAAATTTTATTATTTTTAACTGTATTTGCTGTTTTAGATTCTTCCGTATTTTGCAATTTTTAATGAAGAGGTTTTGAGTTTTTTTCCCTTGCTCCAAAACGAGAAATGAATTGATTGAATGAGAAATATACCTCTAATGAAATTCAAGGAAGTACGTTTAAATGAAACGCATCAAAAAATGTGTATAATTCAGCAGATTGCAACAAGGAAGTCATGTGGTGGTAACGTTAGATATTTTTCTGCTAATATGTTAAAACATACAAAGGTTATCTGGCTTACGGGGAAGAATGGCAGATGAAGAGATAATTGTTTCGGATTTAAGTTACATATATGTAAAACCATGAAAATATCCATCAGCAGGCCCGTTCACACAGATTTTGAAAGCAGCTCGAACAACAGCGTTTAGCTTTCGTACCACACGGCTACCAGTGCGCTATGCAATTACCATTGGGCAACGACAGAGATGAAATTAAGAACTCAGTTATGATTTAGATTTAAAGAAGTTATTCCAAATTTTGTAAAGAGGGAGGCTGAAGATAGTCGTATAATTGGACTGAGATATAACGCAAATATGAAGCAGTTTTCTTAGAGGGTACCTCCCCTTAGGTGTACTCGCAGATAACCTTTGCGTGCTTTGTGTTAATCAATTTACAGTCCAACGTAATTAGATTAAGTCTCACTGAAATTCTGAAATATAAATGAAGAAAATGTAGAGATGTAGCTGGGGAGAAACGCGAATGATGAAAGCGTTATTCTTGATGGCGTGATTCGAAAGTAGTGAACAGAAGAGGACGAAAAGGAAAGTAAGGAAGGAGGCAAAGCGTCAAGGGCGGCACTGAAATATGTAGACAAATTGCTAGGTTTTGTGGGTGACCAAAATATGTTCAGAATTTAGTAACATCACAGCTTATAAAATGTTTTGCCTTAGGAGCGATCGCATGCATATAGATCTCTCTTCTTTAGGAGCAAAACAATACTGTGCAGAAATTTTCCCGCTGTAAAGAAAATTCTCTGAGAATATGCACGCCAAACCAAAGTCGTTTTTGGCTTACGTTTACATCATCATGACCTTTTCAAATAAGGAATACTATCCTAGTATAGAGAATCGGCCATTACAGAGGTTCAGCATCAGACAAATAATTTCCGAAAAACATATGAACAGTAGCTTGGAACGAAACAAAGTTCGATAATTGAAACGCACTATTCCACATTAACAAATATATTTCCCATGAAGTTTTTCAAAATGTTCTACGTCATTTTCATTTTCCTAAAGGTCCCTTATAGAGACATTAGTTTATTTGGAAGCAGGTTTCATGAAAAATGACCAATACCGTAGCCGGGACTCGAATCTCGGACCTCTCGAATACACGTCGAGTGTGCTGCCTTTACACATGCTAAGAAGGCAAGAGAAATACCTTATACACTCCCCGTTTTAAAGGGCGACTGGGGATTAGGGGACCCATTCGCCAAATCCTACAAGTGGAGAATCATCATCCACGAACTTTTTTAGTTCGAGCACCACTGTAGAGACATTAGGTTGTAGAGACATTAGGTTTAACGAAGCAGAAGAGGTGAAAAATATGCAACGCCTTCGCCGGGAATCGAACCACGGACCTCTGAAAATACCGGCTCAGTGTGCTGACCACTACACCACGAAGGCATGCTAAGAATGTGGGAGATATACCTTATATACTCCCCTTTTTAAAGGGCGACTAGGGTTTTAGGGGACCTAGTCGCCAAATCCTGGGTGTGGAGAGTCATCATCCACAACCCTTTTTTAGTTCGGGCGCCACCGTAGAGACATTAGGTTTAACGAAGCAGAAGAGGTGAAAAATATGCAACGCCTTCGCTGGGAATCGAACCACGGACCTCTGAAAATACCGGCTCAGTGTGCTGACCACTACACCACGAAGGCACGCTAAGAATGTGGGAGATATACCTTATAAGGTTATTTGGAAGCAGGAGTCATGAAAAATGAGTAACGCCCTCGGCGGGACTCGAACCTTGATGTGTGCTGCCGTTACACCACAGATACATGCTAAGAAGGCGGAGAAACACCTTTATATTTTCACTTTCGTAATGGTTCCGTGAAGCCGCGAAATTTTCGACAATTCTCGGAGGAAAATGAACTACCCCACAGAAGTTATGTATTGACTAATGTATCAGTCATTAATTTTTCCAGAATATTTCTACTTCATTTCCATTCACCGCAAGAACCTTCCAATTTGCAATTTTTGCATTAAATACTCCATATTATAACAAAATATTTCATATTTTTCACAGTAGCAAGACATTAACGCATTAGGCGAAGCATGCAATATACGGGAAGACAAAAAGCATTCCTCTTCTAAACTACCCAATCTGTAAAATATTTTACATATGCTCAGAAATAAACCATAACATTTTAATTTTCATATCATAAAATATATGTAATTTAAATTTTATTATAAAACTAGAGGAAGTATTCGATGACAGTTCAGTTAGATTGAGAGTTATGTCTCCAACAAGAGAGAGAGAACGATACCGCTGTAATCCTTCCGTAATAACGATGCAAAAAATGGGATTTATACGCAAACATTTTTCAGACTGACGCGATATAAACCCATATAAATTTTCCATAGAATAATAAACTAATTCTCTCTCATTATGTCAGCAACCATGGCACGCAGTTTTTAACGATTTTCGTCTTTCTAATCAAGCAGTTGTAAAAGCTCAAGTTCTTTCCAATATTTCAACTACATTCAATTTTAGTCGATTAAATGTAGCAAAACATTTATCATAAATCAATAACGCGAACAAACAAACACACGCATTCTTTTATATATATATATATAGTTTTCGTAAAACTTATAAATTTTTGATTAACCATCTCTACGATTTGAAAGCGAGCAGTAGAAACACTTTTCGAAATAAAGCACTTGTATCTCCAAAGCGCAACACTGTTGCCACTCGGAAAAATGAGTGCGAAAATTAGCATTTTCAGAATTGTTATTTAATATCTCGGCTGATTAATGTCGTACAAAAATGGGAACAGTCGAAATTTCCCACGAATTTTTGGAATCGGAAATAATGTAGTATTTAATGTCTGGTAATGCTATTGGTATGCCATTGCAAAACTTACAAATTCTATATTAACAAACTCTACGATTTGAAAGCGAGCAGTGGCAACACTCCTCGAAATAAAGCACATTTTTATCTCCAGCGCGCAAGACTGTTGCCACTCAGGAAAATGAAGGCGAAAATTAGCGTTTTCGGAGTTTTAACTAATATATCTGATTCTAGCTTTTTGTGGGGGAGGAGGGAAGTGGACGTCGACCTTTCCCAGACCCAGAAAAGAATTGTAGAAAGTTTGGTGACGATAGCTATAGTAGTGACTGAGTTAATCGCGAACAGACACAAAAACAGACACTCTTCTTCATATATATAGATTGAAGTCAGTTTATAGGAACCAAGCTGACAGTCCACCAAAAGATAGCATCAACACGCGTATAGATTCGGTTTCCTGTTGTGTGGGGAGATGGCGTTAGCCCATTTCGCGTTGCCTAGTAGTTCAGTAAATTGTCTGTCTTCCCGTACAACGCGCTTCATTTGAATCAACCTAATACAGGGTGTCCATAATTAAACTTGAAATTTGCGAGCAGTCTGTAGCAAACACTACACAGCGGAATTGAATGAAAATTGTGTAATGGCAGAATGAAATGATGGGAATTTTATCGAGGGGAAAAAACAATGAGTTTCAAAAACCACCCGTAACATAGCGTTATTGAGAAGATATAAATAATTTACAAAAGTTTATAAAACATGCTCGATATGATGTCCACTATTGTCTGCTACCATCTGGAAGCGTAAAATCGTATGTTCGACTGTTGAAAGCAGCATGCACTGGGGAATATTACGCACATGGCGTTGTAGGCTTTCTTTAAAGTCGGACAGAGATGTGATGGGATACAGTAGACCATGGCCTTGAGGTATTCCCACAGCCAAAAGTAGCAAGGATTCCAGCCGGAGGATCTAGGAGGCCAAGCTATAGGAAATTGTCGGCTGATGATTATGTCGTCACCGAAATGGAGACGGAGCACTTGTTTCACACACGGAGCACTTGCAATGGGTGGAGGAGCACCATCCTGCATAAATACTGTGGTTGCATCACACAGCCTTGCCTGAAGAGCCGGAATAACGGATTGCTCTAATAATGAAGCGTATCGCTGACTGGTGACGGTGCATGTCACAGACCCTGCAACACTGTGCTCTTCGTAAAAAACGGACCCACAGTGAAGGTTGCAGTAAAGCCGCACCAAACCGTTACATGCGAAGAGTGTAATGGAATTTGCAGGATAAAATTCCTATCATTTCATTCTACCATTAACCAATTTTCATGCTATTCTGCTTCATAGTTTTTGCTACAAACTGCTCGCAAATTTCAAGTTTAATTATGGGCACCCTGTATGTCTTCAGCTAGAGACAAAGTGAACTATCCCATTACTGGTAGTCCACAAGATCGCAGTTGTGATGAATTGCTTATGCGAGAGACGTTAAAGTGTTACAACTGGATTTGGCTGCAGAATAATAAATCTGACAATTAATAACAAAGAAGCTATGATGACTTTCTGAGTAATGAAACCTTTGATGTACGTATGCCAACATATAGCAGTCGGATGCAACAGAACCACAGTGAATACAGCAGATTCAAAAGAGGTGCCATTTGTTCACTAAAGAAAGAATTTGAAACATCTTTTCAGTGAGGGATATGTCTGCTTCACTGCAACGACATATCTAAAGACACATGATGTATCATCTGGATGGACGGACAGTGAGTCCTCGTATATTTTGCGGACCTACAGGCAAAATCCTGGTTAACTGCCAGCACCTCTTAGTAGCTGAGTGTCAACCAAATGAGGGAAATTTGCCATCCATGCTAGAGAATCCCACTGTGAATCTCAGTATGGAACACAAGTGTCTTTTAGGATGTAAACCAAACTGTTTCTTAGGTAAATGTTCAAAGAATCTGGCAAGGTGAAGGCCTAGAAAACTTTCTAATGCAAGGTGACTCGCTAATGCCGATAGAGTCCTTCGAGTTTGCATAAGCGGCACTAATCCATCTGGCACCACGAAGGGCATGACTTCTCTTATCACGAGGGTTTATGTTCTAATGTGGTTTTACATGAAATGTAATCCATCAAGATTGCTTCCATTAACCTTCGTCGTACGGTTTTTTGTTCTCTCGATAATTCAGTGATAAGCTGAAGATCATAAGGTGAGTACATTCAGCGAAATACTTATTATGATGCATATCCGGAGGAACTGCTCCTGGTTATGGTTCCAGACGAGCAGAAACATATCCGAGCCTTAAGTGTGTTAAGAATTTCTTCTACGAGGTCATTGTCAGAACAGCCCCCCCCTGCCAGTACGTAAGTTCCAGACCAAGCAGTCGTCACCAATGCCCAACACGACATTGACCTCATCTACATCATATTGTGCAGTTACACAGCCACCTCTTATATCCCATCTATCGAGTGAGAAGAAGATTTGAGGAATTATATCAAAGAACGCTCCCCACTTCTTCCATACACTTTCGACTTCCCATGCCATAACCAGGTGGTTGACAGGTAATTTAAAGTTGTTATAGAGATTTTAAGACACGTATGCGTAGCTAGACCTCGAAATGGAGTAATTAGAACAAATATTTGGACAGGTCGATCATGCTCACTTTCGAAACTAAGTCTTAATTCAGGGCTACGAAGTAGAGAATAAGCACACAGTGCCCTAGGGTGGTCGGGATGGGCACGTGTGGAACTCGCTGTACAACAATCTTCTCATGCAGAGTTCTCAGTGCTCCATTGAACAAGCGTACAGTTGCATTTCTATAAAGCAAGCTCTATAACAGTGCCATTGATTTTTAAAAAAAAATAAGATTTATTGAAAATTCTCCATTTTACCGTATAATTAAGATATTTCAAGGCTCTTGCTGGCAATAAAGGCAAATGTATAAAATTTTTAAAAAATAAGGAGTGATATTTCAGTCAATACGAAAGTTTTCAGAGGTAATTAGTTTTCATCCGACAGTTTTAAAAAAAAATTTTATTTTTTATCGTACCTAATCAACAACCCATAAATGAACTTTTGCGTTAAACACATTATTAACATGATGAACAATTAATGTTGTCATTCACTTAATTTTATCAAAATAGCCACGGACAAAGGTGATCATATTAAGCTTCTCCTACTGTAATAATCTTTATAAAAAATGTGTCATGTCTTGCAAAGGACCTGAAGAATACAGACTTCTACTTGAAGGACAGAACTTGGGGAGCATTTATACACAAACAAAGCAAATCGATAAAGATCAAAACCTTTCTTATCCTAAAAGCAAGAATCAATTTTAAAAACGCAAACACGTAAGGTTTACTTTTCCAACTTTTGTGTCAAAGCTAGAGAGTAGTGATTGAACAGAAGAAGGGTTAAAATGACCCTTTATTACACTCTTTAATTATTTACAATGCGTCAACTCGACGCTAACAAAACTACGCCTCTGCTTGCGCTGTAACTGAAACAATAAGAACTAAATCCAAAATTTGAAGATATTAACAAGTAGTAGAATTATGCTACAGGGCTCAGACTATCCTGTTTAATAAAAGAGCGTTGGTAATTTAGTGCCAGCAAAGTAATAGTTGTTACGCCACGACAGTTTCATTTTTTTCCAGAATTCGGTCAAAAAATGTCACATTTTTTTATTGTTTTTTTTGTTCATTTTACATTTTTAAGTAAAGATATGTTATTAATATTAACATTTCTAATATTTTTAAGCATTTATTACAACTTTTTTTTCCTTAATGGAAATAATCAATTTTCCCTGCAAGTTGTTTTTGCCCCTACATGAATGCAAAACAGGGAAGTTACATTTACAGTTAAAATAGTACAAGTACTTAACAAATATTTTCGATTGCAATTCAATTACATTTACTATTATGTTTTGATACATAACATACTTACCCTTCTTTTTTTAAAGATGTGATTTAGTGTGATATATCTTAAAGCAAGGCGACAGGCACAGTCCGACATCACAGTCTGGGCAAAAATACCTAGTCTCTTTTCTAATTCTTTTGCCGTTCTCATTTTTTTTTCAATGAACACACATAACACTGTTTTGCGGGTCTTAGTTTTTTCTCTATAGGTGGAATAACCTCTAAAAAATATCTTTCTGTTAGTCTTAGTGGAGTTGGTAAACATCCAGGACGGCCTTTTCTTTCTTCTACTGCTCCATGCCTTCCAATAAGTCGATCGATAATTTCCAATCGAAACCGTAAATTCGTATCTTTACCGCCGTGCTTTTTATGCAAAACATATACTTGACTGATTCCATCTGTACTATTATCAAAGTCACTACTATCCAGGTCATCTAGTAAACTTTCGCTACTATCATTTACAGATAATTCAGTTTCTGATTCCGAGTCACAGTTCCATTCACAAGAAATTAGCTCTATACGCTCTGAATTATCCATTATTTTAAAGTAAAAATATATTATTCAACTCTTACATCAATAAAATTATCAGACGGTTAGTAAAATATAACCAGAAAGCTATACACTGAAAGATAACAATTTGTCTTCTGATACAAAACACGCGAAAAAACCCGCGCTTTTGAACCAATCAGAGTAGAAAATACAATAAACTGCAAACTATCATTTACTGGACAACTATCGCCATCTATACGAATAATTTGTTACTAAAATTGGAAAAAATACGGCCGAAACAGTGCAAGCGAAATAGAAATCAGATTGCCCGTACGAAAGCCCGTACGGGCAAAACTGGGAAGGGGTTAATCAGCAATAAATGCTGAGCCGAAGCTCACGCTATAACAAGCACAGAGTTTTCCTACGCTCTCTAACTTTCCCTTTGAGGAACTTGATACTTAAACATTTTCTCCCGTCACCCAATCGGTATAGTGGTTGCCGTCGCTGACTGCCGTACCGAAGGGCTCGGGTTCGAATCCCAGAGAAGGCATGGATGTTTGTAAATGTATAGCGGTCGCTGCGGTATGGCGGTATTCTAAATATACGGCGAGCCGAAAGTCCTCTCTTGTGGTTTGGTAGAAAAAGAGAGGGCTGGGAGACCCTCGGATCCGCCCCCCGGGGTGTTCTCCATCAAAATTGGGGGCGGAACTGAGCCAAATCGTACTGTCACCTGTTAGGTGCTCAAGGCTGTGGCCAACGACAGGCGTATTCTAGCGCTCCTTGACACGAGATTTCTCGTGGGCTTGCGCTGACTCTATCAAACAAGTGAGCATGAGCAACAACAACACCTTTTCTCCCACTGGTAGAATTTGCATTACTTCACACGCGCTACCAAATCTAATTATTCTGACATTGACAATTAGGGGAGTGAAGGCTTTATAGGAAAGGAACTTAAATTAAATTTAACTGGTAATCTTACATAATAAAAGCAAGTGTAATGTGTCTGTCTGTCTGTCTGCCTGTCTGTCCATTTGTCTGACCGAGCTCTCCAGCCAAATCTATCGCACGCAGGGACCTGGAATTTTTTACACGGAAGCACAAAGGGGCTGGCCACCAGACCTCGAAGCCCGATTTTCGATTTTTGAATTAGAAAAATTTTTAAAAAATTATTTTTTATAAAGTTTTTGTTCTTCAGTTTTTGTTTCTTAATTTGCATTATTGTGTTGCTATTATTGTGATTTGTTGCTATCATTTATTTTCAACTTATTAAATCGATTTATAACAATTCCACCATCATGACCGGACATGCTGCAGGCGAAGATGTGTTTATTTCAAGAATTCCTATAATCCCTTCCGATCTCCCGTTTCAGTTTAAGCGTCTACAATTCCCTGTTCGTTTGAGTTTCGCGATGAGCATTAATAAGGCACAAGGACAATCTCTCAAAGTTGTAGGGCTCGACCTCCGTAAGCCGTGTTTCTCCCATGGTCAACTGTACGTGGGTTGTTCAAGAGTTGGTAATGCCGATAATCTACACATCTTAGCTCCGAATGGAAGAACATTAAATATAGTTTATCCCGAGGCTCTCTAACGAAAAGGACAATCTAAAGAAAAATTATTGCCACTCTCCACTCTCCCAAACTAACTCTGACTGTCATGCTTTAAATGATGATGTTATTGTTTAGTGCTCTCTTGAGAGCATGAGCAATAATCCGAATGGTGCTGCTTCCCAGTGCTGCAGTACCAACAGACATTAATCGGTCAGGGGCCCTTGCGACCCCAGCCCGAGCTCCACAAACATACACAAACACTCTCCTCTTCTAATTCATTGTCATCTAAGTTTAACTTACACTTAAATTAAAAATTTAATTGGTTCTCAACTCCAAATTTCCTGTAAGCAGGATGTTTTATTTCATCCATGTTTTCGTTACTTTTTATTTTTTCTGTACTGTACTCTCTATCTTTCCCTTTCAACTCTTTCCTATCTTTGATTTTGAATTTTTTATGTTTTACTTTTCTTTAAACTTCAGACCAATGATTATAACCACATGACTACGGTTTCCTAGCATGTGCTAATATGAGGTCTGTTCTCATTTAAACTAATTTTTTAACAGATGGCTCATGGTTAGGATATATTGTTCCTTTTTATCGACGGGGAATGTTGTGTGTGTGGGGGGGGAAAGAGAGAGAGACAGTCTACATGTCCTACACTACTATTCCTGCGCTATTCACTTATCTGCATTTTCTAAATGCACCGGCAACGCCGGGCGGGTACAGCTAGTTTAAAATAAATATAAACCCCTACAACCTCCATAGCAAAAATTTTAAAGTTCCCGTTATAACCTTGAATGTTGTAACCTGGTTGCTCAATCAAAGAATTTGAATTGAATCAGAGAATTTATTCTCGTTTTTAGTTCAGTGGTCATGTACACCCTATGCTGTCCTAAGATATGCTTATTGTATATTCGTTCTCCTAGAGCTAGAACTGGATGTCGTATCTGTCTAGTGTAGGTTTTATTAAAAACATGGGGAAAAATGAGGCTGAAGAAAAAAGAAAAGTAGCATAACAGTTTTTTTTATTATTATTTTTTTATTTTACGGTTGGAATGACTAATGCACGTTCTCCTAGCGTGGCTGATTTGAAATATTTATATTTTTTCATTGAAACTTTAAGAAACTCTGGAAAAAATACAAAAAATATTTTTAAGAAATGTTTTTCAGATTTATCTTGCCATCAAATGGATCGAGGATTATGGGAACAGCATCCTCAAGTTACTTTACACGTTCTGATTCTCTTTCTTCTCCTTTTTGGAAATTGATATACGTTTTGCTTATGAACGTGGTCATCATGAATTCTGCGAAAACGAAAGAGCTGATTTCGCTTAAAGATGCTTTAAATTTATCCATAGATATCAATATTAGTATTCCAAAGAGTTATTGGAAGTTATTTCTATATAAGAAGCTTTTAGCTAAGTGGAATAAGGAATAAATTTCACTTTGTAATGCTCATGGCACCAAAATGTTCTTTCCTTTTATTTACCATAGACTACATTCCGAGTATTTCCTATTTGTTAATTCTAAAGTATTTCAGTTTTTGTCTGTTCGCAGTAAATAGGCGAGTAAAGTACCTTAAGATGTGGAACATTTAATTTTTTTCTGACCTACCTTCGATGGCCCCAGATTTTTGCTTGCGGAACGATATGAAAAATTTGGCAAGTAAACTTACCTGCTTTGTTGTAAATCTAAACTGCTGTTCTCTGTTTTTATTCATTCTATTTATGCCTGTAATATTTAATTCTTTAGTTAACTTACTTTTTCAAGTCCCGTGTTGTATACACTGCGAAAAAAAGGGGGAAAGCTTTAATATCTCTCGTTCTACGGGGCCCATTGATGAAATTCAAATTGCTTTTTTCATGTCTGGAAAGCGCGACTTAGGTAGCGCGATATTACATTTATATATAGCGTTATTCTAATATTGGTATTTTGGCACAAAATCGGACTTTTTCTGAAATTACATGCTATTTTTTTTCCACATTTCGATTCTACAACACAAATTATGCCTAAATATTAAATTTTGTAAAATTTGGTGCGAAATTTGCGGAAAAATTAAAAAATTTATTTTGGCGCATTTTCTTCTGCTCGCACCAAGAACAATTCACTTGGCGAACTTCTTAATATATAGCAACCCATTTTCCTTTCCCTTTGTACATTGTGCATGAGCGGATAAAAATCATATCGTTCCTGCTTTCAAATAATTTTATCAAAGTGCCTAAACCACATTTGACGTTATTATCGCTTTCAACAAATATGCCAAATTTCAAAACGCGCCAATATACAAATTTCGGAAATTTTGAATGAAAAACCCTAATTTTTTGCAGATATTCTTAGAAATACATCTTCTTTACGATGATGGTAAAACTTTTATGTATTATATTTTAAATTTTTTTGGAAAAGTTTTTGAAAGTCATTTAAAAATACAAATTTAAAAAATAAATCATAAAACATAGGCAAATTTTATTTGAAAGGAATCTAAATTTCGAAAGGTGAAAGAAAGAATCAAATAACTTTAATAAAAAAAGAGAGATCAATAAATATATACCAAATTCAATTAATTAACACTGAGGAGCTAAAATTTTGAGAGTTAATTGTTTAAAAACTATTCTTGCGATTTTTACAACACTTGGCACTTTGGCATAATTTGAGTCGTATAATCGAAACATGGAAAAACCTGGGCCTGTCAATTCAGAAAAAGTCTTATTCTTGTTTCCAAAATACCTATGTTAGATAAAGGCTATATGTAAATCCAATACATATCCTAAGTCGCGCTTTGGAGACATCAAAAACGCAGGTTGAATATCGTCAATCGGCCCAGTAGAACGGTATATATAGAACTACCCCCCCCCCCTTTTTTTTTACGCACAGGGAGATTGAATGTGTTAAAAAAAGTCGCCGATATCCATAGAGTTGTTATATCTGATTTTTATACTCTTGGAGGTTCGCTATAACACTATAAAATAATATCAAATGTATACGAAATTAAAGGGGACCAAGCTCGTTCGTTGTATCTAGGAATTCGTTATAGAAGGGTTCGACAGCATATGATATCAGTAATGTAATTATTTATAGTTTTCAACTACCTTCGCAGAGAAATGAGTAAATCATAACTTAAATAGCGTATAGCCCAAAAAAAACGTATACTAGCAGGAAAAAAGGAAAGAAGTCGCTTTCTAAAACTAATCATTCCTGTAGTACGAAAATAACCTTTAGATAAATTTTTAATTGACGATTTATTTAAGAAAGACTATGCTGGAATTTATATAATTTAGTAAGCGTCGCTTTGTTTAAACCAAAATCAGAATAAATCTACCTTTCTCGTCAAACCGGTTTCAATCTTCCATTTATATTTCGAGTTATTCTAGTAGATCTCTGGCAAGACAGCTTCGTTGCCAGATTTTAAATAATAAATGACTTTATGTCAGTACCATTTGCCTTGAAGGGAAGCATGTAATTCTAATGCAAGATACCCGAATTCTGATTAAGGTTTACTTGACAACTACAAATTTCCTGCGATGTGCAGTTTTGGCTTTCAAATATATTCCGCGCATTTAAAATGCTATTAATCAAGATTTCTATAAATACGTTCGTCTGCTCATGATTTCCTCATTTCTTAACCCTTATCTTCCACTGATAGAATAATGCTGCTCGTTATATGATCTCTTATGTAAATCTATATATTGTTCCGGGTTTTGTATTTAATTTGCTATTTTTAGTAGAATTCTGATTAAAATTGTTTTATATACCCATGCAATGCTGAACAAGCCTTATTTGAAGAGAAAGCTATTAATTATTTGAAGAGAAAGCTGCGTATTTAATAAATAGCTATCTCGTAATTCTACTCTTTTGCTATTCAGAAAAATCGAGAAAATGCCAGAATGTTCTCGTGCATGATTAAAACGTTTATAAAAACAGGATTAAAACATCTCAGCTCATTTGTTTTAAGTGAACTGTAGTTGTTTACTTAGTGCTGTTACTGATTGTATTGAATTCGCTGAAAGATCGGATTAGCTTTCTCTGTGTTTTGAATTGAGTTCTACACTCATACCTCTCTCTAACTTTCCCTTCTAGAGCTCAGAATTCAAATCTTTTTCTTCTATTGATAGAAACTGCATTCCTTCATGCGCGCTACCAAATTTGCATATTACAGCACTGACAATTAGGGGAATGAAGGCTTATAGCAAAAAAAAAATCAAACACTTTCCCGGTTAGTCAAAATAAATATAAATCCCTACAAGCTTGCTGATAAAATTTTAATACTTTTCTGTGTGATAATTTGCATCATTGACTTAGAGTTTTACCCAATATGTTTTACTGAAAACATTCTTAATGCCTTTTGAAATAATAAAAAGATAAATCGTTATCGAAAGTTCTAGTTTGCAGCTTTGTTGATAATATATTTTATCTACATAGTAAGCTTCATTAATTATCAAAATCGTTGCCCTACAACTTTCGTCGACAAAATTTTAGCTTGCTGTCTTTCAATAAATTACTTGATATGTATGATCTAAAAAAAAGTAAAGCTACTTGTATGAAAGATCTGGATGAAATTTCCCATAATATGAATTGATGAATTTAAATCATTGCTATTTTCTGTTACTGGCAAACACTTAGTCATGATTTGCTCATAAAAAATATAGCAGAATAATACGTTTACAAACAAATAATTTTTCATTTAACAGGTTCCAGCATTTGCAAATGTCTACTTGAGCTAATATAATATTTTACAGAATCGCTCCACTCTTCCTGCTAAGAATATCACCGTAATCCTAAGTAAACCGTCTTCGTTAGACTTCTCTGCGCTTGTCAGATAAGGAATCGGATACTTCAACCGAAATAATCGTAATTTATTCCTTCAACAAATATAAGGCTTTAGTTAAATCTTCAAAGTTATAACTATTTCGAAACGGAACATATGAGTAAACCTTTACAATCACATCCAAACTTCACCAATGAGAGAGTAGAAATGCGTGTTATTTAATCTATGAATAGCTAATATTTCCATAAGAATTATGTAAAATACAAGCACATAAAATATGCATTTATGTTTCAGACATTTTCCCAGATCTATTGGGAAACTAAAATGCTATGATATGAAAAAATTCCTGGTCTTATTCTGAAAGGCTTTTTCAGTT
Source organism: Stegodyphus mimosarum (assembly GCA_000611955.2). NCBI lineage: Eukaryota > Metazoa > Arthropoda > Arachnida > Araneae > Eresidae > Stegodyphus > Stegodyphus mimosarum. The sequence continues at coordinate 675,403 of KK121420.1, forward strand.
CAAAAACTACACTTGAAATAGGTCAATAGTTTTTAACCCAAATTAAAAGTACATTTAATGAACATCATTTCTGCAATTAAGTTTTTCGCATTGCTCTGCAATATATATCATCATAGAAAGATGTATTATATACTTCCTTGGACGAAGTAAAAAGGAAGTATTGTAATCACGAAAACTTTCAACGAAAATATCCATTTTGACAGCTATCGAACGCAATTTAACAATGTTTTTGCATGATATCTGAATATAAGGACAGAATTAAGTATTCTTCTCCCCCCAAAAAAATATAAAACTGATTTAAAATGGATTCTGAAGAGAATTTTTCGTGGCTTCTGTACCGAGGTACGTACGTATGTATGTATCTCTCATAACTCAAAAACCAATACACTCAGAACGTTGAAATGCTGTATATAGAACTGCTATAACACGCAGATGTGCACCTCCTATTTTAGTTGCAACCGGCCGCACCAAAATTATATAAATCCATTTTGTTGCTCCACTCTGTAAGCTTACTCTTATATATTTATAAATTGTGCATTTTTTGCTTTAAAAATGATTGAATTATGTCGTTCGTATCTTCCGGTTAAGTTTTTATGCCCTTAGTTAACCTGTATGTTATAAATGCAGAATTATCAACAAATTAAAAGTTGTTTAAGTGTGGCTAAGCCTAATTATTTTCGCCATAGCGGCCATATTGGTCTACATTTGAAATTTAGCAGAATAGTGGATTTGTTGCCAATCTAGAAAAACTAAGCTTCGCAACAACAAAGATAACGCCTTCTTTTATTATTGCCAATTAAATCATGCTTAACACATTCTGGAATTTATTCGATGAAAGAAGTAATTTTTAATATAGATATTTTGAGTTTTTATGTATTTTTGGCTTGTCATGAAGTGAGAACTGAATGAATTGAATGAGAAATACTGAAGCGTCTGTGAAAAACTGTTTTGTTGTTGTTGTTTTGTTTGTTTAATTTCTTTTATACATCCTTTTATATTTACCATAGTATTTGAATAGAACATGTGGCAACGATTAGGTAATTCTTCAGATGATATACATAATTTTTGTGCATTCCGAGTAATAAAATGAATGAAATGAAACGCTCTTAAGTGAACCTAGCGCCAAGGCGTGGCTCTTTGGTAAACAAATAAAAAGAATTTTAAGGAATGCCTTTATTCTATTGTGGTTTATGCGCTATGGACGAAGACGTATTAATTCAATCTAATAAATTTAAATGAAATGCAAGAAAAAATGCTTATAATTTAATATTCCGTACAAGGAAGTCATATGGAGTACACATCACATTTTTTTTTGTAACAGTTACTAAAATAAATTTATTAAACATTTCAGAGATAAATTTTCGCAGAAATGTTTATTGTTACCGAAATCAAAAATTAATATTTTTTAATAATTTTTAATAAATTAATTATTTAAAGAAAAGTATTAAGTTCAGGCAGCTATTAAATTGCAAAGGGTCATATTTAAAAACTTAATTTCTATGATTTTTTAAAAATCACACTGAGTTATTTCAAAACATATAAGAATCCTTTTTAACTTTCAGAATAAAAACTTCCTAAAAGATACAAAATATACCATCGCGTTTGGATTAGTTTGGTTGTTTGATTAAGCAAAGCATACGAGTGCTATTTCCCTGAAGGGATGGATGCCTTCATGGAGGGCGATTTTGTTTTGACGAAACGACTTTTGGAAGTTTCGTACTAAATATCAAAATATTTCAAGAAATAGATACAAAACCAAAAAAAAAAACTATTGAAACGATTTGGTAATGGTATAAGTTAATATAAACGTTTATTTGTAGTTTTTGCATATTATTGAAATAGTGCACATTTTTATATTTTTTGTAGGTATAAATCTAAGCTCAATTCTCTTTTTAATATTGTTTGAGTGTAATTATTGTGTGCTTAATACATGATTCCTTTTTTTTTATTTTGCAACTGCTGATATTTTGCTCACGTAAGTGTTTAAAGCGTTTACGATCGTGTCTGTGTTTTTGTAAGTAGCATCACAAGGCTGCTTGTCACCAGCTTGACAATGTTTAGAAAGTGCTTTTAAATTTTTATCTAGAAGCCATACGACAACTTTGACACAAAAGAAAAGGACTTTATACGTTTTCCGAAGGAATTTCCGGCAATCTTTCCCTTTGTCTTGGCAAATGGAAAGTGTGGAACGTTGATGGTGACTCTGCTTGTTTGATAACGGCAAAGCACGCGATAGCTGAGGAGATGGATGTCTTCATGGAGAACTTTCTAAGGCTCATTCGTATTCACTTTTAACATCAAGAAACCACGAAACGATTTTACTTCAGAACTTAGAAGGCGAGGTACTTAGTTCAGTGAAAGTAACACAGACTTTAGCGCTCTTTCTGAAGCCCGATATTCTGCGTGAAATTTCCAATGCCCACTAGCTCAGTTATATTATATTTTTTTAAATAAACTGCAAAATTCTTCCTATTTCTAAGAGGACTTTAGACGTACCTTTGGCAAAACCATTTCAAAATTGCATCCTCTGTGTTAAGAAATTAGCGATGTGTTAGAAATTAGCGAATAAGCGATTTGCTTGCGCGGCAAGGTCTCTTGGGCTTGGTGTAGGCTTTCCTGCCCCAAGGGGATTTGAAACAACATCAAAAACAACAACAAGAAATTAGAAAAGGAAAAATGGAAATGTTCTTAAACAACTGCAACAGGAAGACATGAAATTGTCCTAAATTCGAATAAAATTAAGATTTTTAGCCTGCAAATGAAATAGGCTTCACGAAAGTTTTTTTATAAATGTTATAATAAATAAAAAAGAAACTTTTTAATTTTATAATATATTAGAACCTTGGTTCCCGGATAAATTTTCCAAATGAAAAATGACTTTGATGACGAACGATGTATGGTATGAACGACACATGAAAAAGTAAGCATGCAATAAGTGGTTTTGGTTTAGTATAGGTTTAATTGATTTTTACAACGCACTCCAGGGTTATCTGCTTAAAGGGAAGGATGCCTTCGTGGAGGACTTTCTAAGACAAACTGGCTCGTATTACGTTACACCTGAGGAAAATCATGAAAACGCCCATGCAGTCAGCCCGTTCGCGAGATTCGTACCTCGGGCCGAATTAAAAGTGTTCCGCGATTTTACCGCTCGGCCGCTGGTAGGCCCGTCAAATAATGATACTCCAAAATGCAGTTAACACAGTGTAGGAAATGTCTTCACATGAAGACAGAGTGGAGAATATTCCTTATATTTGATCAGGGAAATTTCGGAAAAATGAAGTAAAGAGCAAAGGCTCATTGAGTATTACAACCCTGATAAAGCAATAGTAAAGCCTAAGATATTTGCAAAGACAGTACTATGTCTAGGAACATTTTAAAACTTATACAGGAAAAAGTCACAGACAAAATTTTAAATGGTAAAGACTCGGCGATTCTGAGATACAGACAAGCTATGTTAGAGGAAAATAAAAGAGAAATACCTCAGAGAAACTGCAGCTACTTTCTAGAGACATTAGAGTTTCTGATGCCGGAGAAGTCAAGAAAAGATATGTACACAGCCTTCGCCGGAAGACGAACTCCGAGCCCCACGAATACGCGTCGAGTATGCTTCCAACTATATCACAAAGGTATGAGGAAAGGCGGGAGAAAATACTTTATATACCCTGTAACGTATTTCGTTGTTTTTACTGAAATAACAAATGAGCTTCTTAGTAAAACATAAATTTTATTCTCAATTCAGAAAGATAGATAATTTAAATAAGTTCTATCTTTACAGTTTTACACGCCAGCTTACTATTTATTACAGTTATTTCCTCTATGAATTTCCCATACATCTAGTACTGGTAAAACCTTCAGAATAATCATATCAAACATTTTCTCACGTTGCTTAGCAACGGTTACACGATACAAATATGGATTGATATTCATATTTAGATACAAATATGGCTTTGCCACTCCAATATCAAGGATAATAAATATAATTATTTGTTAAATAATAAAATATTACAACCCCATTTTCAAGAGCGACTGGGGATGAGCGGATCCAATCGCCAAGTACTCGTTTTAACAAATTTTCGTCCACCACCTTTATTAGGTCGCCCCCTTGTAGAGACATTAGGGTTTTTTTTAAGCAGGAGACATGAATAATGCGCAATGCCCTCGCCTGGACTCGAACCCTGGATCTCTCGAATACGCGTCGAGTATGCTTCCAATTACACAACGAAGGATTGCCTTCTACACTCTCCCTTTTAAAGAGTAAGTGGGGAAGAAAGCACCCAACCGTCAAATCCTGGAGGTGGTCAAATATCGTCATCCACCTGTTCGGGCACCACTTTTAGAGTTTTCCAATTACACTACGAAGGCATGCAGAAAGGAGAGAGAAAATACCTTATAACCAGTTATTTTGATGCAGTAAGCTTCCTGTTTCAAACCATAACTTTTTGCAACGTTGGCTCTTTTCTTCATCATTTTCTGTTTGCGCCTTCAACTTTCCTTTCAACAATATGGTAAAATTTAATTTGTCCTATTTTTTATATATTCAGTATTGTGTTAAATATCCCGTATGTGATAGGTTTAATGAATTCCACTGGTTTTGCGTTTCGAACTAACATACAAAGTACTGCATTCTAAGCAATCATTCGGGATGCGAGAATAGAATCATTCATCTTACATCCGTTCCTACTGTGGAAATTATTTCGGTTTACGAATATTTCGGATAACGACTTGTCTACAGATTAAGTATATTAAGTTTGAGAATTAGTATATCACTTCATTTTATTATACAGCAAATAAATCTGAGGGAAAAAAATTCCGGAAGGATTTCTATGTTAAACTCGGGTTCTTTCCTTAAAAAAGCTCTAAAGATAACTGATATTAGTATCACTACTTCAAGAAGCAAAACTTATCCTTAGCCATTTTGCTGCTAGAAGAATAAAACAATGGAAAAAAACAATTGTAAACAAAGGAAAAATTTTAAAGTTACTCGTTATTGAATATATATAATTTTTATCTACACTCATGTCCATAAATTAAAGATAATTCGGAGTCACGCGGAAATCGAACTCTAAAATAAATATATCACCTGTAAAATCACTACACACATCTTCAAGAATCATATGCAAATTTCAGGAAGTAACCAGATGACACCCATGGTACGTCACAATGACGAGAGTGTATAAGAGTGATATATAAGGAATACAGGCAAAGAAGTAAAATTGTTCGCAGGCGTTTTATAAGCATTTCAGTGGAATAACCGAATTATGGCACAAAGGACGCATTTGGATGATTTTTTACGTGGTAGAATTATCGGCCGTCTGGAATGTGGGCGTACCCAACTGGAAGTATAAGACGAACTTGGAATTCCCAGAGTGTCATCTCCAAGCTTTGGCAATGATTCCAAGATGATGGTAATGTGAGTAGAAGTTACAGCGCAGGTCGCCCCAGAGTTACAACGCCGAATGAGGACCGGTATTTGGCAATTACTGCCAAAAGAAACAGGCGGAGCGCAGCCTCAGACCTGTCTCGTCAGCTCTCTTCAGCCACTGGTACGACAATTTCAAGGCAGACCGTGTACAGACGCTTAGGGCAGATGGGTCTATATGCTCGGATGCGTTCCACTTACTGCAACTCACTGTTGCCAGCAGTTAGCCTGGAGTAGAGATCATGCATTGTGGACACCGCAACAGTGGGCTTGTGTGATGTTTTCCGACGAGTCCAGGTTTAGCTTGCAGTCTGATTCTCGCCGGACTTTCATATGGAGAGCTCCAGGTACCCGTTACCACCAAGAAAACATCATTGAAAGACACCGTTACGGTGGTGCAGGAGTGCTCGTTTTGGGTGGAATTATTCTGAGTTCCCGAACTGACCTGCATGTTCAAATTGGAACCATGACAAGCCAAAGCTATCGGGACGTCATTCTGGAACAACATGTACGTTTGTTTCGGGGCGCCATGGGCGCACAATTTGTGTTTATGGATAACAACAGCCGTCCTCACCGTGCAAACATCGTAAGCGAATGCCTTCAATCGGAGGATATCACCCGTATGGACTGGCCAGCATTCTCACCGGACTTGAATCCAGTAGAGCACGTGTGGGACATGCTTGGCCAACGAGTTGCAGCCCGTCAACCTCCTCCTCCGAAACTTCGGAGAGCATTGCTTTTTGAGTGGTGTAATATCCCCCAAGATCAGACCGATAATTTGATACTCAGCATGCCTAGGCGTTGTACAGACTGTATTGCATCGTCTGGGAGGCATACAATGTATTAACAATCATAGCAACCAGGTAATATCGGTTTTTTGTAAATAGGGTTTTTTTGTAATTTGCTCGAGGGAGAAAAATTAGCTAATTTTTTAATAGTATCAAACATATAGCATCTTTTTTTGCTCTTTACCTTTTGTTTAACAAATAAGCTTTACAAATAAGTCAAATTTGTTTTGCTTCTAACTCTTTCTTTGCCTGATTTTGCATTTTTCTTAATTTATGGACATGAGTGTAATTCTTCAAAAATATTACTCAGTCTTTTATCGAAAACAAAAACACGATTTACAATATTTTTGGCAATGGTTGAAATCGCAAACGAAAAGGTTCTTTAATATAAATGTAAAACTAAAACGAATGAAATTTAAAAAATGTATACTTGCACTCTAGTTCCTGACATTTGTCAAATGGGTTCAAAAGCACAGGTTTTGAATGGAGAGAAATAAAGTGATGTTGCTAAAAAATATTCTAAGAATTGAATTGGAAAGAAAAGTCTTACACTTTTAGCTTCGAAGAAAAAAATAAATAAATAATTTTAGAGCGTAGCGTTAGCTTTTACTTTTCAAAACCAGTATAAAAATGGATTTTAAAAATAGATTCCTTGCTTCTAGGTAACGCTTGAAATTTTCATCGCAACTGTGATTAAAGTTTTGTGTGTTGAAAAATAAAAGCTGTCATGAATGAAGTAAACCTCAATGAGAAGAAATACGATTTTGCTAATGTGTTTTAAAGTTTGATTTAAATTTAAAATTTAAAACAAGGAAGAAAATGTTCCAGCTCAAACTTTACGTGCAACCAATTGGCTACATACTAATTTAGAAGTCAAACAACCAAAAATGAAATGAAAAATTAACGTTATATTTGCAAATTACTGTAAACATTTGCAAATATAACGCTGAATTTTAGCCCAAGGGCGTTAGCTACTAATTTTGTTTTGGAATTTTGCGTCGATTACTTCCTGCGTTGGTTCACTTTTAAAACTGTTGACAAAAAATATTACAGCCCTGTATTATATTTAAAGGAATTAAATAATGAAGAAGCTGCATAAATGTATGCATGTTTCTCGCACTATGATAAAACAACTGTACCTAGAGCCATCCAATTTTGAACAAAGTGCGTATCCACCAGATAATGGCATTTGGAAGCCCGAATTTGGAATTTATTTTATTATCGATTTCATAATTTATAACATTGAAGAATTTTTTATTAAGAACCTCAACGATTTCAAAGCGACTAATGGCAACACTGTAGAGAAAAAAAAACATTTTTATCTCCAGCGCGCGAGACTGTGTATCGGAAATTCTAAAGATATGCTCATTTTAAAATTATTTTGTGGTATTGCTGTTAAATTGAATTTTATGGTTTAAGTGCGAAGAACATGATATTTAATAAATAAAGGTAACACACAAAACGCTAAAAAAAGGCGCCTTTGGGCGTAATATAAAATTTGAAAGCTTTCACATTTCTTTTTGGTTGACTTTTAAATTAGTATTTGTTCGGCGTGTTATTTTAAGTCAATTAACTACATATTTAAAATATTTATATTTTCATGTTACTCCATCCAGGTACCATACTTGTCATAAAAGTTTTAGAACAACCATTAAGCAAAGACTTAAATTTAATAACTGAAAAATAAATATTCCATAAAATCTTTGAATTTAACAAAATTTCTATTCGTAAAAAGAAATTTAAAGTAAAAATTTAATTATAATAATAAGTTTAAAAGAAATTATAAATAATTTACACAGTCCAGTCACATTAATGTGACCATCTGTCAAAAGCCAGAATAACCACTTTTCGCAGAGCGGACTGCTGCGAGACGTGCAGAAAGAGAGTCACATAGGTCCCTGAAGGTGTTCTCTGGGATGTTGAGCCATGACGACTCTAATGCCGTGGCCAGCTGCGCTAGATTACGCGGTTGAGGATCCATGGCGCGAACAACTCGATCGAGATGGTCTCACAGATGCTCGATTGGGTTTAAGTCAGGTGAGTTTGCTGGCCAGGGGAGGACGGTAAACTCATCCTGGTGCTCTTCGAACCACGCACGTACACTGGCAGCTGTATGGCACCTCGCATTGTCCTGCTGGAAGATGCCATCATCCTGAGGAAAAACAATGCGCATGTAGGGGTGAACATGGTCCGCAAGGACAGATGCGTACTTGTATTGATCCATTGTGCCTTCCACAATGATCAGTGAACCTAGAGAATGCCAGGAAAACATTCCCCAGACCATAATGCTCCCGCCTCCAGCTTGGACCGTTCCGGCAATGGTTGCAGGGTGGTTCCTTTCAGAGGTTTCACGCCTTATACGCCAACGTCCATCTGTCCGATGGAGCATAAAACGCGATTCATCCGAAAACGCAACCTGTCGCCACTCAGTGGACGTCCAGCTGCTGTACTGGCGTGCAAATTCTAGCCTTCGCCGTCGATGAACAGCAGTCAGCATAGGTGCACGAACCAGGCGTCTGCTTCGGAGGCCCAGACGCAGCAATGTTCGCTGAATAGTACTTTGGGAGACACTTTTGGTAGCCCCTTGGTTCATTTTGGTGGTCAGTTGCTCAACGGTAGCCCGTCTATCTGCCCGAACGCATCTCCGCAACCGTCGTTCGCCTCTGTCATCTATGGCCCGTGGTGCACCACATTTGCCACGTCGCTGATTTTGGACAGTCCCATTTTGCCATGCACGGTACACTTTTACCACGGCGGCACGCGAACAGTTCACAAACTCAGCCGTTTCGGAAATGCTTCCACCCTTGGCCCGAAAGCCAATGATCATGCCCTTTTGGAAGTCGGATAAATCGCTTCGTTTCTGCATTACGCCAACGATTGAAATGTTTTCCGAAGCCCTCACACACCCTTTATATACGCTCAACTGCACTGTGCTGCCACCTGCCTTCTGTGATTGGTTATTTAACTCTGACATGGAAAGTACGTGGTGGTCACATTAATGTGACTGGACTGTGTATATTGCTGCGAACTAATCTACAATATCATTTAAATTCTGAGAACATAAGTAAATCAAGTGCAAGAATCAAATATAAAATTGTAATTAATTTTTTTTAAATCCTAAAAATAAAAAATATGCATAAGTGAATAATTGTTGAGCTGACGGAAGACAGACTTATGAAGAGGAAGTTGCCCTTAAACCTAACTTATTCAATTCGTGTTTCGTCATTTATGTAGGCAAGTGTAAAATTCAAAACCAAAAGTAAAACAAAATGATGTGACCTACAAAAAATAATTCAAACAACTGGAACTTTTAGAAAAGTAGAAATCAAAGTCAATACAAAACAATACCCTTTATAATACCAATTTTTTTAGAAAACCAACGTAATTTAGAAACTCTTGCCCAGAAAAAACTTCCCCGACACGAATATGCATATAAACAAAAAAGATACAGATACTATTAACATACTAAAAATAAACTAGAAACTAAATTAAATAATACTAAAATAATATAATAAAGGCAAGTAAAAAGTAAGTTTTAAATTAAATTAATTAATTTACCATTATTTCTATTGGAGTGTTGACAAGTAGCAAGTTAAATAAAATGATGTAAAGTAGTGTTCCTTCTATTTATAAAAGAGGGCGCTAGTAAAAGGTAAAGTTGAGTGATAAATTGCTGTATGTAAGAACCATTTAAAAAACTATTTAAAATTATGCTGCAAACTATATGCAATGTAAAAAGTGTGTTCTGTAGCTTAAAATTTTTTTCAAATCTAACTGTGTAGTAATGTAAAAATGTGTGTGAAAATGTGTGTAAAAATGTGTAAAAATTGTGAAAAAAAACTGTTGTAATGTGAAAAATGGTTGTAAATTACTAAGGACTGAAATTTTTATAGAGTTAATTTAAGAAGCATTTTTGAATTTTAATTTAGAAAAATTTAAAGATTTTTTGCTCTCACTAAAGAACTTTGGAAGGAAATTGTATTGTGAACATCTTCTTACAGAGGCTGTTTGTATTTTTTAGACGATTCTCATTGCATTTAAAGAAATATTTTACCTAAAATTTTTCTGACGTTCTATTTCATAACCCTTATTCTTCACTGTCTTTCTACAACGTAATTTATAAGGCAATAAAAATAATGCCTTTTGTAGTATCGGAAAAGGTATTTCATACCATTCCTCTCGAACAGCTTTCAAAAGTCTCAGAAGGTTTGTAGTTCGACGTTTCGACAATCCGCTTTTTAAAGTCCAAAAGCGCAAAACATCAATGAGTGATATATCAGGAAATTTAGTAGGGATATGAGGGAAGGGTAAGATCAAGATCAAGATAGTACTTTCGGTTCAAGGTGTCAACTACTAATGAGTTTTAACCTATATATCAAGTAAGGCCGGAGGCCGCTCACTTTTGTTTAGATAAATCAGAGGTGCTTAGCACCGCGCCCTTAGGCGAAAGAATGGTCTATGTGGCAAAGTCATACAGGAAGGCAGTCATGAAATTATAAATTGATATACTTTTGTAGATGTAGAAACATTCGAAAAATTTTTGATCAGGTGCTGGGTGCGTGCTATTTGCAGTGAGGAATTGAGTGACTGAAATGAACATGAGATACGGAGAGTAAGTCAGGTTGCAGGATAATCTTTTAAGCGATTTCAAGACGAAAAATAATAGTCCATAAGGCTATTTCAAATGACACTTCTCAAAGTCCGTAATTTGGCTTTGCCAGATAATAAAATACACTTAAAACTCAACACAAAAATAGTTAATCATATCACGAATTCTTGAGTATATGAAATGCTATTAAATACTGGGTACTATTTACAATATGTACACTTTCACCACTTTGAGTTGTGATGAATAGAACGTGGTCGCTTAACCAGATTTTCTTCTGTTGGATCATAGTTTGCGAGATTTTTAATAGCATTATATGGTGAATTCTGAACTTGGATAAAGAATTTGTGCGAAATTATTAAGATCTGTTCTTGTATTTCAGGAATCTTCAGGTCTTGATACAGCTGGATATTTCTAATAAACCAGGGTGCTGAGGTTATTGAGCGTAGAATTTTATTCTGTAGATAGCTAAGTTTCTTTCTATGGGTTTTGCAAGCCGTGGCCCAAGTGGGGACTGCGTATAAGAGAATTGGTCGAATAAGCATCAGGTAAAGATTGCGTTTAGTATTCAGATTTAATTTAGAATTTTTCCCTAGAAGCGGGTAAAGAGCCATAAAAGCTGCATTAGCTTTGTTGGTGATATAACTGATGTGTTCTTTGAAAGTGAGCTGTGCATCAATATACACTCCAAGATATTTGTACGAATTGGCCGAAGGGATAAGAGTATCATGAATTTTTATATTGATATCCAGAGGGTAGTTTTTCTTATATCTTCTGTACATAACTATACAGCATTTGGTGGGATTAAGATTGATTTTCCATCTGGTGCACCATTTTTCTATTATTTTAATTTGGCTATTCAGTTTGTCTATTGCATGTTGCGGGTTTAAGGAATTAGTAAGTATTACCGTATCATCGGCATATTTAAGGATTTTTGCATTTTGCGGCTTGGGCATGTCACTTGCATATAGATTAAAGTTTGCTGGAGAGATGACGGAACCTTGAGGTAGTCCTCTATGAATATTTTTATGTGTGGACAAAGCATCACCACAGCGGACTTGGAAGGTACGATCTTCTAAATAGGAAATCATGAGATTTAAGAAACTTGAAGGAGGGTTTAATTTCGATAACTTGCATATTAAACCAGCATGCCACACTCGATCGAAGGCCTTTTCGAAGTCGAGGTAGCATGCGGCAACTCCGTTTTTCTTCTGAAATTCTACGGCAATGAATTCTATGAGATTAAGAATTTGATGCGATGTTGAATGAGCTTTTTTAAACCCGAACTGCTGATCGTCTGTATCAATTAATTTGTCAGTGAAAATTTGGAGTCTTGAGGCAATTACGCGTTCAAACACTTTGCTGATAGCGGGTAGAAGGCTGATAGGTCGATAGCTGGATACTTCTTTTGGATTTTTGCCTGGTTTCGGGATCATTATTACAATTGAATGTTTCCATTTTTTCGGAAAATAAGAGAGCCTAATACATGAATTAATTAAATTGCACAGTAGAATTATACAGTTTTTCGGTAGAACTTTAAGGGCTTCATTACTTATGTTGTCAAAGCCTCTGGCTTTTTTATTCTTTAGCTTCCTGAGGATTTCTTGGATTTCTTTGGGGGAGGTAAATTTTACATAATCTCTGTTACTTTTAAGTTTAATTTCTTCGACTTCGTTATTGATAGTATAGTCAAAAGGACTGATTTCTTCATGTTTCTCGAAAACTTTTTCAAGGCTCTCCGCCATGACTTCAGCGATTTCCGTTTCTGAGTTGTGTGTCATACCTCTGTGCGTAATAGGGTGATGAAGATTTGCTTGGTTATTGCGAAGGGATCTTGCAATTTTCCAAACCATGTTGGGTTGCATTTCTAAATTTTCAAGAAAAGAGTCCCATTTATTGGAGCGATAGCTAATTATTTCCTGTGAAATTTGACGAGTGAGGTAATTCACGTGAGTCTTGTCGTTTGGATCTCTTGTGAGTTGCCAATTTTTCCTGCATCTATTTCTTTCTTTTATAAGGTTTAAAATATAATTCGGGAGTTCTTGCGGAGAGTAATTTTTCTGCGTATAAGTTGCTGTGGCCAGTGCCTTTTGAATATGTCCGTTAAATTTGTTAATTTCATTTTCAACTTCTTCGGGATGGTTAATTACTATGCTACTGGGGATATTAATAAGTTCATTTTTATAGATAGTCCAGTTAACTTTAATCTTCGGTTTAATGAGAGGTGGGTAGAAACCATAAAAATCGAATTTTACAGGGAAATGATCAGAGGATAATTCTTCCGTCACTTCTAAGTATGGAGTAGAGTGAATATTTTTCAGTATCAGGATGTCAAGGATATCCCCTCTTCCATTAAAGTGATATCTCGTTGGAACATCTGGAGCGATGACTCTGATGTTGCTATTGAGTGCATAGTTATTAAGAATATTTCCGTTGTTGTTATTGATGCTGCAATTCCAGTTTGTATTCTTGGCGTTCATATCGCCGGCGATCAGGGTTGGGTAATCAAAATTGGTCAGGTTATCTAAGTCAGAATTAGTTAAAGTATTCTTGGGTGGGTTATATACTGAAATAAACAAGAAAGGAACGTTGAATCCAGTATAAATTAGAGCTGCAGTGGTTTCTACTCGGCCTGTATTCGGGATATTGAAGGTAGTGAACTTGATATGATTTTTAATTAGTATGGCGGTGCCGCCTCCGCTATTATGAGTGCGATCTTGTCGGATGACATTATAGCCTTGAATTTTGAATTTAAGATTTGGGTAAAGATGGGTTTCATTTAACATCATTACTTCGATATTGTGTTTGTTCAGATAATTCGCCAATTCATATTTCTGTTTATTTACTCCGTTGGCATTAAAGAAGGAGACTTTAAGGAAACTAGTAGTAGTTGCAATAAGGCTTGGGTTAAACTGTGGGCCTCTAGAAGTCATAATTTTGGTTCATATAATATTCGATCGCTGCCATGCCGATCTCGAATTTCTCTATTAAAGTCTTGGCAGACTTGAATTTCATGAAAAATGCTTTGGCTTGCATAAGTTGCGTTTTAATCCATTCGAAGAAATTTGGTGTTTCCTGATTGGATGGTTTTTCTCTGCTCCACGCTGAAGGTGGGTCAGGGATATTCTGTAGATTGCGCGACGGCAATTTGGGGAAGTCATCTTCTTTTAAAGTAAATCCAGGTTTAGTATTTTTACTATTTGAATTTTGCTCGGCTTTTCGCTCTGCAATTCGCTTCTTGATGTTTTCTGGGTTTTTGCTGCATCCGCGGTAGGATGAAACATGATTTTGTCCGCAAAGTACACAGACAGGCTGGTCTATATCTTTTTTAGACTTACATAAGTAAGTTTCGTGCATTTGTGCGCATTTTAAACACCGTGGGGTGTAATGGCACAGGTCCCGTGTATGCCCATATCTTTGGCATTTATGACATTGAACGGGACCTGGCCGTGATTTATATTTCACAATCTGGACATTAAGGCCTCTCAGCTTCTTAATTCCGAATATCTGCTTTCCTTCTTCGCTTCGTTGGACGTCAGCCACGAAAACTGGCAAATTGACGATATCTCCGTTCTTGATGGCAGTGATTTGCCTTATTTTTTGGACTGGTATGCCCAGATCTTGTATTTCCTTCTGTAGGATTTCGATTTTTGCGGTGGCCGGAAGTTTCTTAATAACTGCCTTAATAGGCTTCTTGGAATTCATTTGAAAAGTATGAAAGGGAATTTCCTTATTTTGCAAATATTTGGTGATTTCGCGGTAGTGGTCGGGTTCGAAAACTCTGATTGTGAGTCTTCCTCCTTTTAGGTCTCCTGTATAATTTTTGATGCCGAGTACATCTTCAAAATCGTCTTTCATCTTATCCCAGTTTCCGTTAAAATCGGCGAGAACTATTGGTGGGATATGACCCGCGGTTTTCTTTGGGGTTTCAAAAGGAGTACCATTTTGAGTCCCGTCATCCATGTTAACCTCATTTTCTAATGGTTCAAAAGTATTTTTCTGGCTTGGGTAATCCTTTTCCGTATTCGAATGATTTCTTTTATGTGTTTTGCGAGGAGAGGTAAAACCTTCGCTATCAACTGTTTTCTTTTTGCGCGTTCTTCCGCTAGAAGTTCTTTTTAGGTTAGCTGAATTCGATCCCTTTTTTGGGGTAGCTGGTGTTTTTAAGAATTTAGCGTTACTATCAGGTGTGGGGTTAGCACTAACTATTTCTATTTCAGGTATTTTACCATTTTCCTTTTCCTCTAAGTTATCATGTATGATACAAAGATTTTTAAGTTGTTCTTCCATAATCGTAAGCCTAGGATCAGCTTTCGGTAAATTAGAATTTTTTAAACTCTCAATTTCTGTTTGCAAGTGGTTAATTTGCATAGATAGGCGATTGTAATCGATATGACCTCCATTACTCTCACGTATCTGCTCAATTAAACTACGTACATTTTTATCCTCTAAACTGCTCATTTCTTGCTGCTTAACCCAAACCATTGGCCCGGTAATGCATGCTCAGAAATAAACAAGTCAAAAAGAACTTACCAGACGCTTCAGACGCTGATGAGACAGGTAATCCACTGAGAAAACACGAGTGCTGTACACTAAGTGCGAATATAACTCACCAGAATTCTCAAAAATTCTCCCGATTTTAAGAGTATGAAGCGACCGATGTTCCTTTGCGAGTTCTTTTATAATCACTGATGAGGGAAGGGTAGGGCTTTGATATCCGTTTCTTGTTCACTTTTTTAGGAAATTAACAGTGGATATTGACGTGGGACTGCTTGCCTTGTCTTGATGCAGTTCTAGTGATTGGTGGTACTGTGGTTAAAGAGAAAGTATTTCATATTGAAAACCAATATGTTCTTGATAATATGTGGAGTTGATCTTAACATTTTACTCCATTTTCTTTATTTTTAATTTGCCTTTATATGAAACAGAAGCAACAGTCATAAATCACTTTGAAAACCTTTCTTTAGATTCTTTGAACCATGTCTTAATTTTTTCCCTCCTCTTTGATGAAAATAAATGAATCTCTTTTTATTGCAATCATTAACCTACACTCAAGATTTATTTACTGTGACACATTTTTCCATTTTCATCCGGGTAAATGTTTCTCATAAAGAATTCTGCGTTCAGTGATATGTCGTGGAGAAAGAGGGTGCACACTATAATTTTCCGCCTTTATAAGATTTAAATCACCCAGAAGTGGGCATCTTCGATCTATGAAATTCAAAGAGGAAGAAAAGACCTTCCCCTCGTGTGCCTGTTCCCTCCCTGCCTCCCCCGCTCACCTACTGGATTGTATAGTCGTCTCCCTGAGACAGCTATAGGCTGAGCAGGACGACATCAGCGATTTGCTTGTGCGGCAAGCTCTCTTGGATTTGGTGTAGGCTTTTCTGCCCCAAGGGGATTTAAAACAACAACAACAAATCACTTTGTTTACAGTTAAGATTGAGCATTTTAGTGGTTTTGGGAACTGTATTTGACTTGGATGGATTTTCATTTAACGTTAAAGATCTAACCTTTGCAACATTCGAAACATTCCGTTTTTTCTTTGGACACGTATTTGGAAAAAATTTCTTACTTGAAACCATTTTTCCTTTCTCGTTGACAATATTACCTATCTTAGCTTTAGATATAAAACACAGTGGTTTTCACATCGGTTTTTAATAACAACATACGAATATTTTTTCTGGAAAATGCACAGACATCCATTGCTTTGAAGGGATTTATATTAAATAACCAGTTAAATTTAATTTTAAGTTCCTTTCCTATAAGCCTTCATTCCCCTAATTGTCAATGGCAGAATATTAAAATTTGGTAGTGCTCGCAAAGGAATGTAAATTTTACCAGTGGGAGAAAAAGTTTAAATATCAAGTTCGAAAAGGGAAAGTTAGTGAGTCTGGGGAACCTCTGTGCGTGTTGTAGCGCAAGCTTCAGCTTAGCAGTTATTGGTGGTTACACGTGACGTATTATTTTGTACGTTGAATAACGTTTCCATCCGAATATAGGCATTTAGAAGACCAAATTTGGAATTTTTTTTATTATCTGTTTCATATTTTGTAAAACTTTAACGAATTTTTGATAAACAACTCAAAGGATTTAAAAGCGAGCAATGGCAACACTCTACGGAAAAAAAACAACCTTTTTATCTAAAGCGCGCAAAACTGTGTATCAGAAATTCTAAAGATATTCTCATTTTAAAATTAATTTGCGACGTTGTTGTTAAACTGGATTTTATGGTTTAAGTGTGGAGAATATGATATTTAATAAATAAAGGTAACACACAAAACTTTAAAAAACGCCCCCTTTGGACGTAATTTAAAATCTGAAAGCTTTCTGATTTTATTTTTTTAATTTTAATTTTTTAATTCTTTTTTAAATTATTTATTTTCAAAGCTTTTTTTTAAATTGTTTTCTTTCATTGTTTCTTCTTTTAAAAATTGTTTATCATATCTTCCCACTTGAAGAGAAAATAATCTGATACAACACTTATCCTTCAGCTACTTTACCAAAATAACAGATCGATAAAACTGATATATATTTTTCCGGCATAGTGAAATAAAAGCTTCCTTTACTGAAAATATACATATATCAGAAAAGGATTACTTAAAACCCTTATTTTCAATACACACCAAAAGTTATCTGTTCATACTGGCATTCGAAATTTAGCCTGTTGTTTAACAAAAAAAAACCTGTCCTACTCTGCTGAACAAAATAAGAATTGATATCAGTGAAGATAAACAGCTGTTTGAAATTTACCTCACGTATTTGGAAACAGACACGTGAGCCCCTTATGCAGAGGAATTTTCAAGTTATTGAAACTAGGCCATAATCTTGCAAACTTTTCCAAATTCCGAAGCATGTTTTTTTTTTATTTTCCTCTAGAAAAGCAAAATATATATTGTAAATGTATGGCTTCATGCATACTAGGATTTATTTGAATTCTTTTGCATTTTCTAGTTGGAATTTATAGTTTTTAAAGTAGCCATTACGCTATTTATTATTCTGAAATTTAAAATCAGGATGTGTTTTCTTGGGATTATCGAACCAAATGTGTAATACATGTGGCTTACGTTTTATCACAATAAATATCATCTGAGCTACATAATATGGGAGAAAACATTCTTTTAATTTACAGGAACAGTTCTTTTGAATGATACAATTAATGCGAGCAATTTAGTGTGGAAAATTTTAGGGGTATAAAATGCAAATGAGTTAAATAATTTAATGGCAAATGCAAAAATATTTTTCTATAGTTAAATACAGTAATTATCATCTTACCAGCATAAAGATTATTCTAAAAGTCATGCCTTCAGAGAAAACTACGAGGAAAGCTAGGAGAAACATTTATGTTCAGACGTTAACCACATGCCAATATATACAGTGTCATAACATCCTGAACATCACCGAGCAATTCACAGCATAAAACTTCTTTGAATCTTTAATCTTATAGTTTCTTGGATACCGACTTCCTAAAATCATAAAAGGAAGTAAAGGAAAGCAAGGAGGTACGAAGTAAAGGAAGTATTGTAATCACAAAAAATTCCGGGTACCATATTTCAACGAAAATATCCATTTTGACCGCTATCGAATCGTTACATTTAACGAAGATTTTGCATGACATCTGTACGTAAGGACAGAATAAACAGAATAAAGAACTCCATCTCCCCTCTTAAAGGACTCTACTTCTAATGAATTATAAAACTGATTTAAAATGGATTCAGAAGAGATATTTTTATGGTGTTTGTATGTACGTACGTATTTACGTATGTATCTTGCTTAAATCAAAAACGAGTAGCCTCAGAACGTTGAAATTTTGTACATATGACACTGTTATAACATGTAGATGTGCACCTCCCTTTTTGGTTGCAGTCGGCCGCACCAAAAATATACAAATATATATATATATGCCCACTCTGTTACTAGGCTCAGTGATCTCAGTTTTTTTACTCTTATATATTGGTAAATTTCGCATTTTTTGCTTTAAAAATGATTGATTTATGTTGTTCTTATCTTCCGGTTAAGGTTTTTATGCCTTTAGTAAATCTGCATGCAATATTTGTAGAATTATCAACAATTTAAAAGTTGTTTAAGTGTGGCAAAGCCTAATTAGTTTTACCATAGCAGCCATATTGGTTTACATTTGAAACTTAGCAGAATAGTGGATTTGTTGCCAATCTAGGGAAACTAAGCTACGCAACAACAAAGATAACGCTTTCTTTTATTATTGCGAATTATATCATGTTTAATCCATTCTGGAATTTATTGGAGGAAATAAGTGTTTAAGATTTACTTCGTAAATTTTAACATAGATATTTTGAGTTTTTATGTATTTTTGCTTTGTCTCGAAGTGAGAACTGAATTAATTGAATGAAAAATACTGAATCGTCTGCGAAAAAGTGTTTCTTTTTTCCTTTTTGTTTGTTTAATTTCTTTTATAGACTTGTGTGCAAAAATTAAAGACGAGACGATTTTTTCAATATAACTTTGTACAAAAGCTTTCCAAATCAACACATTTAATACCGTAAGATCCCCAATACGTAAGGACATGAGTAATGTAAGCAACACTTACTAAAAGAGAAATCAGAGGGATAAAAAGAAGCTTTATTGAAAAAGTAGCATGGAGCGCAATGCGACTGAAGGCCGAAACATCCCTGTGATGGGTGTCCAGCAAGAACATCCGGTCTTTAATAGGGGATATGATCTCCCCTGACTGCTAGGCTGGTTTCACATCATTTGTGCATGCTGGATATGTGGTTGTTAATGAGCTGTTGAGACACTGCCGCTCGTTCCTCTTGTAGCACCAATCGCAGTTTCGGAATCGTTACTGGCGATAAGTTACGTGCTGCCACGGGTCTCCCTAGTAAGTTCCGTACATGCTTGACGGGATTTAGATCCAGAGACCTTGCCGACCAATCCATGTGTTCAATATCTTCACTCTCCAACAGCTCTTCGACAGTAACTGTGCGATGAGGTGGAGCGTTGTCGTCCATGAAGAGGAACTGAGGACCCATAGCCCTTGTGAAAAGACGCATGTAAGGAAGAAGAACCTCGTTACAATAGCAGTCCCAGGTGACGAACCTCCTTGGGAGATATGAAGGTCGGTCCGGCTACCAAGCATTATGTCTGCTCGAACGAGAACTCCGCGACCTCCAAAACAGTCCCTTTTGATGATGTTGAAGGGGTTATTGCGTGTTCCCCGCTCTGTCCAGATGTGTATGTGTCTAGAATCGCAACTCAGACTAAATCTGCTCTCATCTGTAAAGAGTACTCGTCCCCATTCATTGTCTCTCCAATTCCGGTGTTCCCGGCACCACAGAGAACGCCTTCTCCGATGGGCAGGCGTTAGAGCTACACACCGTACAGTGCGTCGTGCAAACAGACCACCACCGTGCAGTCTTCTGGCCACGGTAAAACTGGACGATATGAATAATTGAATGAGAAATACTGAATCGTCTGTGAAAAAGAATTTCTTTGTTTTGTTTTATTTGTTTAATTTCTTTTATACTTTGGTTTAGATTTATTATGGTGTTTGAATGGAACATGTGGCAACGATTAGATAATTGTTCAGATGGTATGCATTATTTTTGTGCATTCGGAGTTATAAAATGAATCAGATGTAACGCTGGTAAGTGAAGTTAGCGCCAGAGTGTCGCTATGTGAAACAAATATAGTGAATTTTAAAAAGTGCATTTATTCTGTTATGGTTTATGCCCTATCGACGAAGTAGATTTAATTCAGTCCAATAAGTTTAAATGAAATTAAAAAAGGTGCGTATAATTTAATATTCCGCACAAGGAAGTCATGTGGTGTACACAACAGATTTTTTGCTTACGTAATCCAAATACAAAAAGAATTTTTAATCCAAAGGGCCTTTGTCCCTGAAGGACTATTGTTTTCGTTTTGCGATTTTGCGTCGGAAACATTAAAAGTCTGTATCACTTTTCAAACTGTTGCAGCCCTGTATTATATTTAAAGAAATTAAATAATGAAGAATGGGCATAAATATATATATGTTTCTCGCATTGTGATAAAACGACGGTACCTAAAGCCATCGAATTTTGAATGCCGTCATCCTGCCGCGAATATAGGCATCTGGAAGCCCAAATTTGAAATTTGGAATTTGTTTTATGAACGATTTCCTATTTTATAAAACTTTAACGAATTTTTGATGAACAAACTCGAGGATTTCAAAGCGAGCTATGGCAACGTTGTACAGAAAAAAACATTTTTATCTGCAGCGCGTGAGACTGTGTGTAGGAAATTCTAAAGATAGGCTCAGCTTAAAATTATTTTGCGATATTGTTCTTGAACTGAATTTTATGGTTTAAGTGCGAAGAACGTGATATTCAATAAATAAAAGACACAAACATACATAAAACATACAAAATGTTTAAAAAACGCCCCTTTGGACGTAATTTAAAATCTGAAACCTTTCAGAGTTTCTTTTTATTATATTTATTCATAATATGCATCATTTCGAGGCATACTGCTCAGGTATCAAAAGCATTAAAAAAGTAGATGATTAAGTAACTTTCGGCACCAGTATAAATTAAGTAATTAGATTAAGTACTTTCGGTATCAGTATTTCTAATATGACTCTGAAAAATGTCAGAAGACACAAAAATGGTCTTTATACTATTTTTAAATCCAATAATACTATTTTTCGATCTTTATATAAAATTTTTAATGGCCAAACTTACTCTATTTTCAACTCAACTTCGAATTTATATGTTAACTTAGATTAATTTTGCAATAACATTTGACAAATTTTATTAAAATTAGATATACAGTTTATTTTAACTATGAAGGCGGCAATGTGATTTCAAATTAGAGTTTAATTTTAATACTTTAACATAATAAGTACTAATGCATAGCATAATGTGTAATTTAAAGCTTAACTAATTTACCTCTTCCGTAAATTACTATTTTACCTCTGTCAGAAAAGATTCAAGACTACTGAATTAAAAATGAATATATTTAACTCACCAACTAATTGTCCTAGACCTCTCCGTTCTTAATACACAGCTGCCAACGTTTCTGCAGTTCTCGGAAGCAAGCATTGAAAGCCTTTTCTGAAAGATTTTACTCAGAAAAGTCTGTTATTGCTTTCTAAAAAGGAAATTTGAATCGCTCTAAGAGTTCTTATTACTTCCTTGTACGAAGTAAAAAGGAAGTATTGTAATTGCGAAAAATTTCCGGTATCATATTTCAACGAAAATGTTCATTTTGACCTCTATCGCATGCAGAGTCAAGTTGTAAGGTTTTAGTTTAAACTAACAAAGTTTTATGTTAATTTCTCTTTCCTGTGAACTCTTATTTCAACTTCCCGTTAGAATGAGCACGCGATTCAGCTTTATGCTAATTTGAAGTGGAGCCAAGTTTTGTATTTAAAGGTTAGCGAGGAACTTCTCGGTGTGAGAGAGTTTTTAGTCTCAGATGACTTCGGCTCTGTTAGACGTTCGCCTGACTAGTTAGTATATAAGTTCTAAGCCTTAGCGCTGTTACTCTAATACTTATTGGAGTAATCTAAGTGCGTTAGTGTTAGCCAAATCTTGCTAAGCACCATTGATAGTTTAGAATAGAGGCCGACCTCGGTTTTAAAGCTCTGAGAGCAACGACTACTTAATTTTCCACTCAACTTTATTTTAAATTATTTGATTGTTCAGTTTAGACCCAAGTGCGGTCATTATTTTCTGTTATCCCTTCCGATTTGGGAAATGGCTGTAAATAGTGGTTTAATAAAAGAGGATTTTAAACCCTTCTTATGCGCAGTTATTCTACCACTTACACAGAACATAGCTGCATTCAGCTCCCCGTTCGAGATCAGGACTTTGACACTGTTACGACAATGTTCGCCAAAAGTATGCACAGAACATTAAGTCCTGATAAAGTGCGTAAGAAATAAGTATGTAATAAAAGAATAAAGGAAAAAGTATATAAGGACAGTAAAAAGTACTCTTTTTCCCCAAAGGAATTATAAAACTTATTTAAAATGGTCACGTAAAAATTATTGTTCAATTAGATTCGAAAGCGGTCTAAATAGATATTTTCATTGAAGTACGGTACCCGAAATTTTTTTCATACAAGGATGTAAAACAACAATTATTTTTCAATAAAATTAGAAAATGAAATTACTTTTTATATTCTCAAACGCGCAACTAACTATAACACAGAGAATGACTTTAACTTACAGCTTAAACATCAGATTAAATTTTCATTTATTTTATTATATCTAGTATTGTATGCTGGGTAAACCTTTACACACATTCAATGAATGAAAATATTAGAAATTTATGCATACATCAACAAAACGCTTAATTCCACTCGGATAGAAAGGAAAACAAGAAAAGTTTAATAACTGGATTTTTCTTGAAAGAAAAATCGAAATTAACTTTGTACGAAATATTTTTATTCTTGACTGACTTCAAACGTTGTGTGCATAGAAAAAGACACTAATGAATGAGTATTTCTCTATACAAGTTTAACTTTTGTATCGCAGCGAAATTAAGTGAAAAACACAGTTCCATTACAAATATAACTCTGTTCTTTTTTACCTAATGAAAAATTTGCATCAATAAAATCCCAAAAATTACGTGTCATGTAATGAAAGAATAAGTGAAAGAAACAACCTTTTAAAATATTTTCTGCCTACCTGATAACACCATAAAGCGATCTATAATTTTCATCACATAATTCTTCCTTTTATAGAAAATGAAAGACTTCTTTCAACATACACTATACTTTTAGCTTTCAAGCGCATTTTCTATTACCATAGTTAAACAAAATGGTTTAAATAGTTCATCAAATTTCAAAGAAATTACTTTAATTATCAGGTAAAAATGTGTATATAAAAGGTAAACAAATATAAAGAAAACTTATTTTCTTACGCTAATATTTACTCGTGGTTTTGAAACTTCAGCTTTTATGATAAGCAAGGTAACATAAACAAACAACATTGTGTTTTTTTTTTTCTTTTTATATGACAAAAACTAATAAGTTTTTGGATTTAAATGATAGCGATGTTTCGAGAAAAGTGTGAGACGTTTTTCTAAATCCGCTTAGTGTATATTCCTGCGTTTCAACTATCACAGCCGCAGGGTTTTGTGGAGACACTAAGGCCATGTTAAACTGACTGAAATAAGTTAGCATTTTTAATGTCGGACAAAGCTTATTCGCTTAAAATAACTTCACTAACTTAAAAACTAAACTTTTATCAATGCACCGTTCTTCTGTTGATCATGAGTCAAGTTGAAGTTAAAGTTCTAGGAGCTGAAATCGGTTCAAACCTTAACTAATTCATAAATATTATTGTTTTTGAAAATTCTGCAGAAAGGCATGTATCTAGCTAAAATGACTAAAATACAGAAAGAGTTTGGAAATAATGAACGGCTAAGGAATAAGTTAATCCAAAACTTTTATAAGCCTGTATTCATCTCTTTTTTATTTTGTGGCATCGATATCTTCCCATACGAAATCCACAAGATGAAAAGAGTCAAGTACATAGTAAATGCTTTCCACGGAATATCATTTCTTGTATTTGTTACAGGATTTACTGTATGCGCAGCATTTTATTCAAAGTTATGTGTGGATACGTTCTCAAGCGTACTGCTTTACTACACGGGATTTATGTTCAGATGTGTTATATACCGAAAAAGGAAGGATATTAATCGTATCCTTGTTGCAATGGGAAACGTCAAAATTTCAGGCTCTCTTCGAATGGAATTAAATCATACAAGAAAGAAAATATATTACATATGTATACTTATCCTACTAACTCAATATACCTATTTATTATTTGTAATGATTTTCCTTGTGTTTCCGGAATACCTTGCTTTACCAAAACCGGAAATAAGGAAAACGTTTTCACCAACGAAAGATGAAATTTTATTTTTACTAGTTCGCGCAACAATGTTCATCTCAATCACGATGCATAACGTGATCCCCTTTTCCCTCTTTTGTGTGCTTTATTCTACCATTTCGTGGCATCTGAAAGAGATTTTGAGAGATTTCATTGCGTTTCTTAAGGTAACTCCGCCAAACCTTTCGACTCACTCTCACATCTACTATAGATTCTGTAGGTTACTAGGGTTCATTGATAAAACACTGTGTTCAATGGTCCTTCTTTCTGTATTTTATACATCTACATATATGTATTTCGTAATATTTTCTCTCTTGAAAAGAGGTTTTAGTCTAACTGCGCCTTCTTTAATGTCTGTGTATTCGCTAACATACATTCTCTTGCTGCTTTTTGTAATGCTCAACTCTGCTGCAAAGATTCCAGTTTATAATTCTGAAGTTGCAGATGTGGTTCATATGCTACCCGGTAATACAGGAAGTAAACTCGGGCTTATTTTAAAACTTCAGCAAGGTATTTGTTTAACAGTTGGACAAATGCTTCCCATCACGAAAGGACTTTTCCCTGCTCTTATGGGAACTATTATGACATACAGCCTGCTGATCAGAACACTTCCTGTGGAAATATCTTTTGAACAATGAGTTGAAGAAATGAAACTGTTTCAACTTTGAGCTCGAAGATGTAGTAACTATTGACAACTGCGTTTTATTACAAGCTCGCTGTTATCAGTTAGGAAATCTATCTGACTTATTTTTAAAACAATGAATGGGTGACAATCCTTATTGTCAAATATAAAAACCTAATGTTCTCTCTGATTTTATTGCTAAAGACATTCTTTGAATATCAAGACATTATGTAGCATTATCTCTTAACAGTAATTGTTTTAAAATAATTTTAAAGGTATCACATTATGGGTTTTACTTATTTAATTCCAAAGTTCTGTCTTAGAACTCCACAAACACTAACAAGCGAATAATCGCTTAAGTGTATGAACAAAACACGTTAGACTTAAGAAGGGTTCACAACTCTTTATTTTTCAGAATAAATACAATTAACTCCTACTTGGAGTATACAAAAAAGCTTCTACTTGGGCTTGAACTTAAATAACTATGAATTTAAATTAACATAATCTTAACTAGAGCTATCTGAAAGGTATAGCCGAAGCTATCAGAAATCTAAGTAGTTGGCTCCTAAATATTAATTTAATCGGCGAAGCCAAGTAAGGGCCTAAGGTATGGCCGAGCGTAGTAGTTTAAAGAGAACGTAACCAAATGGCAAACGCGCGCCGGTCAGGAAAATTAGACTCTCTCTGTAGAAGTCGAAGAAGCACCGACTTAAATAGTACTCTTACTCATTTGCATTCACTGCGTTTCTAAATTTACATTCTGGCAGGAAATTGTAAGCTAAAATTAGAATGAATGGGAAAGAGGGCATAAATTAAAATAACTGTTAATAAGCTTAGGATAAAACTTACATCTTTTCCTACCAGAATTTAACTACTCGAAGAATAGGTCTCAAAACGACCTTGTTTAAGAGTGTAAATTCTACAAAACTCTTTCTCAAAGTTTTCAACTTGTAGCAAGTGTGCTTTCTTGAATTTATCATTGAAACGTTCCCTGTTTAGGACCAACTTTATACAATATCTAAAGCTATACTAAGAATTTTACGTTTACAAAATTTTACAATTTGACATACATCTGCTTCATCTTTTCTTTCAGTCAGAGTTAAGTCTTATCCTTCTATTAATCTGGAAGGAAAACGTATTAGTTCTTTTCATAACAGTTTCCATTTTTGTTAGCAATAGATTTTCTTGAAATTATTTTGGCCCTAACTTTAAACACATTCAATCTTACTTTTATTCAATTCATCTCTTCTACAAAGTATTTAGAATCATGCTTGACCAAAACTTACATTTGTACCAGTTTAACTTTTACAATAGTTTAAGAGCTGACATTAGCATTTCTACATTCAATAGAACATTTTAACATGCAATATTTAAAATTCATTTTACATCATTCGTTAGAATTGCTATACAAAATTCAAAAAGGTTTACTACAATGTCTCTTTAAGTTAACACATTTCTCTTTAAGTTAACACATTTCAAGTCTTTCGACTAAACATATTCACAAATTAGTTTCTCGCAACTTCAGAATTCTCAAAAGAAAGTATTTACAAAATAAATTTTCGCCAACTTGCGAATACAAAAATTTTGCTTTAAACAGTATTTAGCAACTTTATAATGACAGCATGACATAAATCAAACTTTCAATACAAAATAGAAAACAAGGAAAATTTTCACTTATCTTTTTTGGTTTTTATACTCCTTCATTCTTTTTTCGCAAAATTCTTGCCAAGTTGAAGATTTTAAACTGTGGATTCTCAGTCGTTTCGGGCGCCTGGTATTCACTCCCGGCCCCTCTTTTCTTTTCCTTCCTCGAGCATTGAATCGGCCTACTTTTCTTATCGGTTGAGGATTCTGGAACTCTGGCTTCCTCTTTGCATTGTAGTATCCGGATCTTGCCTCGGAATCTTTCAATCTTCTCTTGGTTTTTCTAGTTTCCTGAAAAGGAATGGATCTTGCCTCGTCGGGTTGTTTTCTTTTCGTAGATCTCGGCTACTATATTCCTATGATTTCTCTCGAGGTAGTTGGCTTCAACTGTGGCGTTGAACACTCTCTTTGCTTATTTTCCAAGAGCCTTTTCATCGGCGCTGGCTTCTGTTGAAGAGGAACTATGCTCTGATTCGTATTCTTCATTTTCGCTGGGCCTGGGCTTTGTGGGCGCTGTTGCATTCGCTTGGCGGTGCTTTCTTCAGTGTTATCGGCTTTTCTTTTTGTTGCTGGGAGATCCCTGCTAGGCGACGGCGAAATCCATATTCTTGGGGCGCTGCCAGGAAACTGCAGTAGATCTTTTAAAATTAGAAAATCCGTACTACTATAGTACGGTTTCAGCTGGTCGATGTTCGCAGTTGTTTGTTGCCCATTTTCCGCTTTTAAGTAAACCATAAAAAATTTAATTTTCTCGATAATGAAAGGCCCTCAAACCTGGGCTGAAATTTAGCTACCCTATTTTCGGGAGCGGATGACAACGAATGTTTTACCTTTAAAACTTTCTGGTCTATCATATATTCTACGTCGCGTCTCTTTCTATCATGATATATCTTTTGTTTCGGCCTTGCCGCATCATAATTTTTGATGGCCTCATTAATAATTTTCTGTGCATTATTCAATTTAAACTCTTCCTGTCTTCGTTGAACGAAAAATAGCTTATCCAGAGGCGTTAAAATTTTTCTTCCTAGGAATAATTCTGCGGGAGTTTTTTATGTGTTAACATGTTTTGCTGTTCTCAAGGCAAAGCCTAATTCATTGACACAGTTGTCGCAAAGGCCATGATAATTCTTAACGTATCCTCGAATAATTTTAACTACATTCTTATTTACGCGTTCCGCAATATTTGATTGCAATCTATAAGGTACCATTTTTAGATGGCGTATGCGAAGGCCTGTGCACAGGTTTTCAAATAAATTAATTACAAATTGCTTACCATTATCTGACATTACTTTTACTGGGGCCCCGTATTTTAAAATATATTTATTTAGAAACGAATCTGCTACTATTTTTGCTGAAAAACGTTTAAGGGGAACTATTTCCACCCATTTTGAGAAATGATCCACGATGGTTAACAAGTATCTGTTTTTATTAATCTTTGTTTTAGGGGAGAAAGCAAGTAAATCAATGCCAAACAATTCATTTGGAAAAGTGTTTTTATGGTATTTAAGAACCCGGCCGGGTTGTAATTAACGTCCTTAATTAATTGGAGCATATCACATGACCTGACATACGCCATCACAACTCTGTATAGCTGCGGAAAATACACCGCTTGACACCGCTCTACTGATTGCTGGCACTGTGAGTTAAAAGAAAGTACGAAGATTTTTCTTCCTCTTTAATGATAATAAATGGATCGCTTTCTATTGCACTCATTTATATACACCCAAGATTCATCTATAGTAACAACATTTTTCCATTTTTGTTCGGATAAATGTTTCTTATAAAGAATACCGCAGCACGTTCTGCGTTCGGCGATATGTCGTGGAGAAAGAAGACATACGTTTTTTCACAATTTTAAGATTCAAATCAGCATTAATCCCTTTGTTTAGAGTTGACACTCAGCATTTTAATGATTATGCAACTATCCTTTGATTTGGCGGATTTTCTTCTAACATTAAGATCTTACGTTTGCAACATTCGAAACATTCCGTGTTTTTTCTTGGGTATATATTTCAATTAAAAAAAAACAAATACAAAATTCCTCGTGTTCCACGAAGTATTCCACGAAGCTTACAGATCTAAGTAAATAACTCATGGTACAAGGATATACAATTCAACAATAAAATCATAACATCTAACTCTAGAGACAGCAAA